>VZTL01036241.1:0-27303 GCA_013400535.1 Scopus umbretta
GCTGAAACCAGGACACTCATTCATACCTTTTTGATCACTGGATATTACTGTGCACGCTCTAGAATTCTGAGCACAAACATCTCAAAAGCCCTTCCACAACTGAAGACACACATCTAGCTCTCCAATATCTCATTATCACAGTATGATCCATTGCCCCCTTGACAAGTATTGCCTCTTTCAACTGCATTTAGAAAGCAGCTTGTAACAGCTGATTTTACCATATGAGTCCCTACTCAGTCTCTGGTGACTGGGAAGAAGGGAAACATTGCACCCATTTTTAAAAAGGGAAGAAAAGAGGACACTGGGAACTATTGACCTGTCAGCCTCACCTCTGTGCCTGGGAAGATCATGGAACAGATCCTCCTAGAAGCTATGCTAAAGCACATGAAGGACAGGAAGGTGATTCGAGACAGCCAGCATGGCTTCACCAAGGGCAAGTCCTGCCTGACTAACCTAGTGGCTTTCTATGATGGAGTGACTGCAGCAGGGAAAAGCGATGAATATCATCTATCTGGACTTTTCTAAAGCCTTCTATATGGTCCCCCATAACATCCTTCTCTCTAAATTGGGGAGATACGGGTTTGACAGGTGGACTGTTCAGTGGATAAGGAATTGGTTGGATGGTCACATCCAGAGGGTAGTGGTCAACAGCTCGATGTCCAAATGGAGATCGGTGACAAGTGGTGTCCCTCAGGGGTCTGTACTTGGATGAGTACTGTTTAATATTTTCATCAATGGCATAGACATGGAGATCAAGTGCGCCCTCAGCAAGTTTGCAGATGACACCAAGCTGAGTGGTGCAGCTGATGTGCCAGAAAGNACTCTTCACCTTGGTACTAATGTCGCACCATTTATTCTTCCAGAAATGCCTGAGATGCCTGCTGTAGGTTTCTTCATTTCAGGACATGTAAATTCACTCATTTTGGTTTTAAAATTTTTACCATTTTGATTAAAAAGAAAACCAAAAACACCTGCTCTTTGTCACACCACCTATTTTTGTGTCAGCTGATTCAATACGACTATGTTTGTTAGGATAGCTCTGTCCTGTTTTCTACCTGAAAATAATAACTGCCTTTTAGCCTTCATTCCATTTCTTATTTTAAAAAATTCCCAATTAAAATTTTAAGTGCTGAGATCATTTCTACTTATGTAGAATTCATTCATCCTTCAGGCTCATTTTGAGAAGTCAAAGAAATGATCATTGGAATGCAGAGAGGTGGAGAGTTTGATGCTTTGGAAGAATAATCATCTGCATAAATACAAATGAAAAATTGTAGTCAAAATAGTAGTATTAAAGAAGATGACCAAGGCTTTAAAGCAAAACTCAAGCAGAACAGGAATTTATCCCTTTTAGAAAGATGGGATTAGAAAATGCTGGAAAAAAAATAAAGCAAACAAATAACCCCACTACTTTTCACAAGCAATTGTTTACAACTTAATCTCTTTTATAGCATTATCCAACCTTAATAACAGCCAACATTCTGTCTTTAGAATCCCTCTGATGAAAAACTGCTTATCATTTGTGTCTTTTTCCTTTATTAGATTTCAGATTGCAATGTGTTTTACCTTAAACAAAGAAACAATAAAAAATATTTTGTTCCTATGGTGGTCTGAAATACCACAAGGCCTTCATACAACTCCAAAATATGTAAAGCTATGTGCAATTGAAGATGAAAGCACAACAATCACCCGTTTATTTTTTTTTTTTTTTGAAAGCTATACCAGGCATGAACAAAATTACTAAAAGAAAATAGCCTCAAGAGCAAATGCAGTTCTACAGTCTATAAATATATTAATATAAATATGTTCCTCCTCCAAATATCTTCCAAACTGAAGTTATAGCTCAATAAGGAAGACATATTTCCATCTTACAGTTATCAGTAAATATTTTACCAGCTATCTCTTGGCACATTTTCAACTCTGAATCAATATTTACATGCACCTTTCAGCAATCTGCTTCCACATATAAGTGAAAAATCCTAAAATACACTTTCACACCACAGTTTGGATTGCAACCTCATAAGGCCAAACTACACATACTACTTTAGGATCTAGACACAATCAGACAAGGCAGTAACAGTCTTTCTGGGTACCTACAGTCCCTTATGTGATAGCAATAGGATAACACTTTCAAATAGATAACCCAACTAATGTTTCTGTAGAGCTTGCATTCCTTAATTGGATGCTTCCTTGCAACTATCTTACTAGCAACAACAATCTGCTCAAATTACTTAGGTAGAAATTTCTCATCAATTGTGAATTCCTGCATGCCTCAACATCTGCTGAAATACTGTTCTTCAATTTAAAAAAAAATAATCTTTGCAAACATAATAAAAACCATGAAATAGGAAAATATTAACTCATTTGCAGACATCTCATTCACACTAGAGATGTTATATTACATTAATTTCTTAATCACTTTATGACCTGTCTGATTCTTTATCCTCTCAGGGGACTTAAATTTAGCTATCCCTGCCTTCAAGCTTACACAAGTTGTTTTAACGCCACCCTGCTTTGCTCATTTAAGTCTTTTATTAACGTGGTCTTACAGGCCCCCTTGGCACTCTTGCCTATGACATCTTTCATTTAAAGCATATTAACCGTTCAGTAAAAGTGTTTCTATTTTAGGCCTGTGTGTTGGAAATTCAGACTGAAACTGCTGGTCAGCCTCAGTACTTAGTCAACTTCCACTAGTTCTCTCCTTTTCATCAGCCCCCTGTTCCTGCCAAAAGCCACCCTTCTGCTGACAATCTGATCCAGGCTGATACCATGTATTTAGGTTCTCTCACTTGCACTGATTTTTCTATGAATAGCCACTTTTTGTCTGCTTGTAGCTGGTTCATAACTATGATATCCAGTTCTGCAAAGTGATGTTCAGCCATTGTTTGGCACACATAAAATATCCCATTAAAAACAACCAAAAAAAAAAAAAAAAGAGTTCATTGCATTATATAGCAAGTCAATTTGGCACATATTTTAAGGACAATTAGCAGACTTCTATACAATAAATTGTCACAGACATTAGACAGTGTGTCCCAGACGAATAAAAGAAGCACATTATGTTTAATGTCAGAAAAATAATTTTTGCTGGCATTACATTTGGTACAGGACTGTAGATGCCTTAAAGAGCAATGGGTACTTTGCCGTCTTCTCAGAGTGCGTTAACTTTCCATGTGGGGTGGGTGTCATTTCTGATGTGAACCATTTGGCTGGAAGCAACCCCTGTGGGTGAATCTGCTTTGCTCAGGAATACACATAGTGATTCTGAGACACGACTACACTGGTTTTTTGAAGACTGGTTTTATTTACTCTCTGCTGCAACCATACGAAAATTTCTTCATTAGATTCAAAGGGAGAGGAAAAGGCAAATGATTCTGTTTGTGAAGTTAATGCTTTTTGCTTCCCATTTTTAGCTGCTGTTGCTTCTGCCTATGCAAGTCTCTGTCTTCATATATATACATACGCAAAGTGTGTTTGGAATGTACAAGTAACACTTAAAAAAATACACACGGTGTAGATGTATGCATATCCTATTGACTGCCATTATCACAGAATGAGCACCATTCTGTTTGGAAGACACCTCAGCTCATCACCTAGATGCTCCTCCTGCTCAAAGCCAGGTATCAACAATGACTTCTGACTTAACCACCCCTAAATTAAACATTCAATATAGAGAAGGGCAGAGACCACTGGATGGTTATATCTAGATCAGAATACAACACTGCAGTAAATGTTTGTATAAAGTTAAACTGAATGCCCAGGGATTCACATTCCAATTTTAATTTAGAGTCAGAACCTAATGCTGGAGCACACATTTACTGCCACCTTTTCAGCTCTCGTTTCCACTAGAGTTCATTTATTTCTAACAAAACCCTCCTGTGCTTTCATTAAAAAAAACAGTATTAATGCTAAAAAGAAATATATGCCTATGAACAATGCATGTGTGAAATTTGGACTTTTCTCCTGATTGCAAACTGCAAATCTATTCACATGCTTAGAAAGTGGAGACCTGCAACATTTGCTCTGCTACATTAAATAAATACTTCCATAGTTCTGTATACTATTTCCTGCAACAGTCTCTGTCTGAAATATCCCAGCAAGACAAATGAGTTTTCTTATTTTCAATGGATGAATATGAACTTTGTACGAATCACCATGAATGTGATTACCACTGCAGGTTTTGATGTTATTATAGGCCTGACCAAAAGTCATTCGAAATCTTTCACATCCCAAAGTACTTTCTTCTTGTGTAAGTTCAAATATGGTATGGAGCTCTACATATAAATATTAGTTGTCCACACAAAGTCAGGTACTCTCAGTCCTCAAGCTGTATGAGAAGATTTGAAAAAGTTCTTATTTCATTGAGTTCATTTTAATCTTATCTGCCACAAATAACATGAGTAGATAACTTGAATAACATGATGACACAAATAACACTAGTAGAATTTTTAGGTGACTTTGTGCTTAATTAAACTAACTTGATGGCTCAATCAGGAAAATGAGGATTATAAGTTGAAAAATACATATATATATATATAAAATATTTTTTTATAAACAAGAAAAAGGTGACTGACTGTCAAAGAAAAAAAGGAATAGTTATTAGATGATGTAGTTTTCATCAGGAAAAATCTCAGACAGTATGAAAACAATTGCCATCAGATCAATGCTTGATGGCCCTCATGACAGTGTGTTAGTACTCCTGGACCTAACTAGTAAATGCTCACATTACAACAAAACACTACTGCAGGGTGGCAGGGATGGTGGACGCAGGGAGGGAGAAAACATTATTGTCCTTGCTCAATAGAAAAATCAAAAATTGATTGGACACAAGCTCTCCTCTTACACCCCAGAGCTGAAGCCAACTGTGATTTGAGAAAGATTTGCTGTTGAGATCTATGTTAATTTGTATCACCTTCAAAAAGAAGACATCTTTTTTTCAGACTGACAATTCAGTGTTGCTTCAAAACCAAATTAAAATATAAATAAAACACATACAAGAAAAGGGAGATGATTCTGGATTTTTATTTTACAGGCAGTGTGACAAACAGCTCTCAGAATTTAATTTCAAACTGCCTGGCAGCAAATGTCTTAATTTCTCAGCTCCTGAAGACAGTTACCTTTCCTGTCTATTCTTTTCCCTTCAGAAGAAAATCTTTCTTTTTTATTTTCAAAATAGGTAGATAAAAGTGTCTTGGATGTTGAACCTTACAAACAATAATGAAAAAAACCCCCAACAGGCAAATTATAACCACAAAAATGGTTTTAATGATCCCCACATCTAAACCATAGTCTGATTGATGTGTTCATGGTTTGAACCACTTTCAATATCTGCGCTTCTGAATTGTTACAATAAAATAAGTTTCTTTATGGTCAGTCATGTAAGTCTGCTGTTAGATCTGTCTTTGCTACCTGTTTCTTGTCTTTGTTTTCATGTAGTGTTTTACACATATATATGAGTTAATTTGACCTATGCCCACCTAAGCAATATAGTATTTCATCATGTTTTTACAGATGCCTTTTAGCATGGTGTTTCAGTAGCATCTTAGCTATTCAAGGCGTTTATTGAAAAAAAAAAAAAACAAAAACAAACAACCAAAAACCAAACCCAACACAACCTTATACACGGCTGCATGGAACTACTCTCTTACTAATCTGTGTGCTGCTACTACTACCTGAATATTTCTGTTGCTACTTGATTTTACACTTTCTTCAGTGATGAGGGCTGGTGCATCTTCCAGAAACACACACTCTATTCCATTTAGTATGTCCCAATATGGAAAAGTCTTTTTACCTCCTGATGTGTTAAAATTCATTACTGCAATTAGATTTACTAGTAGTGCATATACCATAATATATCCCAACTTTTTACTGGATGGACAATAGGCTGAGGGGAAAAAAAAAAAAAAAGGTATCTGTTTCACTAAGTAGCTTCATCAATGAGGTGTAAACCAAGAGAAAACTAGAGGCAGAGTGGCGGGGATGAACATGAGGAAATAGAAGAAATGGAGTAAACCTGGGTAGAAAGTTGATGGACTAGATGTTTACTTCTCTCATTAGAATCAATAACAATGCCAAAGTCAAGAAGATCTCAGCTACAGCTTATGAACGATGCTAGTAGCTGTGTGGAAACTACTTCTAATATACACAGCTCCAAATATGGCTAAAAATAAGGCAGGTGACACTTCTACTTTGAATTCCAAACTGCTGAGGATATTTTGGGTTTAGGTTTGGGGATCTTTGACATTCTCATTTGATTGGAGCTGATTCACAGAAACATCTAACGCAGCTTTGTGCAGCTGCAGATACGTTCAAGCTGTGTCTAGTCTTCTAACTGAAAATTCGTAACTTCTCAAAACACGGATATAAGGCTACTACAAAACAGATGAGATTAGATATGAAAAAAAGTAACTATTGGAAAGGTGGTTATTAACACAGTAGAATTAAAACCTGTATGACAAGGCAAGATATTACAAGGAGTCTTTCAGTGAGGAAAATGTTAGTTAGACACATACATACACATGGGATTTGATACCATACCAAAGTTTTCATAAGTACCACAAAAATGATAGTAACATCTGGTTGTTTTCTGCATCACTGATGAGAGTCACCTTGACTTTTCATTATTATTCTGGGGTGATTTTTTTTTTTCTTTTTTACACAGCCTTGAGGCTATGTTCTTGTCGAAGAAAGGAAACCAGCTATTAAGATCTAATGATGACAGACAAAACTGTCTGAGAGTGATAGTTGTAAAGATAATGACAAACATGCATTTTGAAAGTGTTTCCCCTCTCCCTTTAAAGAATGTCTACCATAGTAAGAAGGAGATATTACCAAGAGCATGACGTATACATGCAGCAGCTTGTCTCAGGGTTGAGGGCACAGTTTTTCTGTCTTCCAATTTAATAAACATTTAAATTGACGTTTAAAGAGAAATCAAATAAAAAAAACCCTCCTTTAACTTTCAATACACTCTATGCATTAGAATTCAAAAATTTCTCAGAACAGGGTACCAACAGGGTATTTGTCTTCCTATTAAAGAACCTGTACCTCCGAGTACTTGTCAGAGTACACATCTCATTAAAACAAGTGTTTAACTATTACAAACAAAGAAACAAAACATTATAACTGCAAAAGCTATTTTAAAAGCTGCCAAGGTGTGACTAATAATAACTAATGCCATATTTAGAACTCAAATCCTCATTTACAGACCATCTACTACCCAAATGATACACCTCCAAATAGAGATCACGTCTTTACAGAATTGCTTTTTCTGAAGTGAAAACCATATGATTAAAATGGTTTATTTCACTACCAACTAAGAATCACACTTGAGAATGAAAAATTATTAGCAATTTTATGGCATACAGCACTTCAGTATTTTGACACACAACCACATAATTAGCTTGCAGTGAAAAAAGGCACAGCTCTAAATGTACTTTGAGCAACTTAAAACCTTTGTGAACACATACGAGTGAAACTTCTCAGTGTGGCTCATGTACCCAAGCCTACAAAACTGGAATATTCTTTTTCTCCAGCAGAATATATAGTGCACACTCACACTGCCACTGTGCCTTCCTCAGCCAGACATACACTATGGAAATATTTCACGCTATCCTTGCTTTGATAAGCTCTTCAACTTCTTTTTCAAAAACTCAAGAAGACTAACAGAGAAAAGACAGAGGATAGATGGAGAAGAAATAACACCAGTCAAGGAACCATAGTTACTCTTAAACAACCCTTCTCTCCCTTTCACATGGTACCTACAGTCACAGAAGTAAGGGGGGATGGAAAACCATCTAAAATGTAGAGGCGCGGGGGAAGCAAGGAGATTTGAAACTGCTGTTCATTTTCAAAGTCTACTAACCTCCAGGACCTCAAAATCTTCCAAAATCCAGGTCAGGTAAAGAAGAAGAAGAAGGGAGAAAAAAAAAAAAAAAAAAAAAAAAAAAAATTTTGTATAGAAAGCCTTACCTTTCAAAGCTCAANTTTGCATAGCAAGCTCTACCTTTCAAAGCTCAAGAAGGGAATAAGGTGCTTAAAGTATAAAAAGCCTCCAGTTTGCAGCATGTCAGTGGAGCTCCATCCTACTGTGAAGCAGATGTAAAAAGGCACTCAAAGGAAAACCTAAGTCACCCAGAAAATATATGTTACATTGTACATGGAGGTAACTTCAATGACCCAAGCCCCACCAAATATTCACTGTGGGAATCAAAGGAAAAAGCACAAGACATGTCAAGGAAAGACAAGTTCAAAGGGTTTGGATATCAGCAGAGGAACACATCACCCATCCAAATATAAGCAACAACATACTCGCAATTGGAAAGGAGATCAAGCCAGCTGCAAAGCAGTCTGAAAAGGAAAAGCACACGAGTTTGTTGATCCTGCAGCAACTGATACAGTCAAAATAGAAATGAAAAATGAGAATTGAAGGATTGTAGCTCAGAATATCACAAATTTCCTGTTTTCTTGTGCTTTGCTAACATGGATGACGCCACCAAGGTCTTGCTTGTGCTCCCAGGGAGAACTTGGTTTGTGCCCAGGGCCACAAAGTTGGAAGGTTAACTCACTGACTCACAGCACCGGCTCACCATTTCCACACGAACCTTCACAAGTCTCATTTGAATAACTTTGTGTCTAGCTGAGCTAGTGCTAGTTAAAATGTGCCAAAACCAATTAGTGAATAAAGATGCTGCTATAGCAACGGCATCTAATTTTCCAATTAGTAATAATTGCCGAAACACCTGCCATAAAACATAAATACATTTGGATTGGGGGGCTCTGAAAAAAAACTTTGCTTTAAAGGTTTTTGTTTTTTTTTAATTGACCTTTATCATGATAATGAAAGTGCCAGTTCTCTTTTTCCTGCTATCAAATGCAATACAAATAGACAAAGTATTATTTATTTTTAAGGGAGCCCAAAGAATGTGTCCTGAAGTCTTAAGCTAATTAACTACACTGTGCTTAGAGATTCCCAGGCAAGAAATATTCCAGATGGCAGTCAGTTACAATGAAGAGCAGTGCAATGAATGCAATATTGAAATACCACCTGTAAGATGCAAATACTTTGATTTGCACAGGAAAACACAAAGCATATAATAGTAGTGCTACAGTAAACAAACATGGGATCAGGCAAGATATAAACAACCGTATTCACCCCAGACATGTTCTGAACTCTGAACATACATTTTTTACATGTAGTTTTGAGCATGTCCCATTCCAGTCACAAATGGAAACAGGACTCCCATTTGGTCTGTGTCGCACCTAGAATGTTTTTAGCACTGTCTGATAGCAGCCACCAGCTAGCCACATGTTGGAAGTATCTGAAGTCAATAAGCTGATGCTTGTTTCCACTCTTAGATGGCAGCAGTTGATGACAGAGTAAATTCCCATGGTCTTCACGTACTTAAATTTTCTGCATTTCAAACATTTACCCTTGCTCCTCTCCCATGCAGCAGCGATTATATAGCTCCCCAGCATTTCTCAAAGATTATTTTGAAAGTAATACCTTGTTCTCCCCACTTTTTGATATGATCCATCTGATTACATAGACTTATCTGTGATTGCTCCCCTAAGTACATTCTCATATACACTGAATTTAGAATAATGTGATGGAAACACATGGTCATAACACACACTGATGTCTGTAAATAATTTTTTAAACACACATTAAGTATGGACAAACATGCAGCCCTAGAGGAAAGGGGAGAAAAGCCTGTGTGTGGGGGGTATTATTTCCTATACAATAGCTATGCCCCAACTTTTATTTATTTTTTTTTTTTAATTTTGAAGAACACTAAAACCCAAAGCAACTTTATGATCAAGCTCTTACAGGTTTCAAAGGGGGAGAAGAAAGTGTGCTATTTTCTCCTCTGTAGTGAAATGATTGATCATACAACTGCAGAGCATTTCATATTGGTCAGCAATTCAGATTGTAAAAGACCAGCCACACATTAGTTCCCTACTTGTAAGAGCCTAAAATCACACATAAGGATTCCCATTTAAGCCTCTTCAAAGATCCTAACCAGAGCGAACATAAGCAGTTAATCAGAAAGGCAGGTTTCACAACAAATGTAATAAATTCCCAAATGGTCAAGCCCAGCAGCGCTTCTTGAAACAGCAGCAGCAGTAACTGCAGCAAACAGATGTTGTTGTTTCACAAAGATAAGTTTTAACAAACACTTTAAAACATGGCTCAAAAATAATGTTTCTATATTGCAACATAGTTTTGACTTGGCTTTGTATTTGAATAGGAAAGGAGCAGAGGAGTGGTAAAGAGAAATTTACACTTTTAGTGCTGTACACTGCTTACTGCATTTACATTTGTAAACTGGTTATGCCATCTGTTGGGATCAACAGAAACAATTCATGTTTTTTTTGGTTTTGTGTTTGTTTTTTTTTTTTCTTTTTTTTTTTCCTGGGGGTTTTTAGCTTATCAAAAATAAGCTGCTTTTTGTTGTTTATCAAAAAAAAAGAAGAACATAAAAGCACTTTAAATTCAAATATCTGAGATGGAAAAAACCAGTTGTTACTACAGCAGTCAAGTGCAGGAAAAACTAATGGGGTTTCGATACTCTATATTTGCAAATGACCTAATTAACTTTTTACAAAAGTGTCCTCTAAGTTACATATTGTGCTTCAGAGTTTCAATAATATGTTAACTTCAATAATTTATATAAAATTGCAGTCCTTGCCCAGTTATTATTCCTGAACTCCAAAGGGACATCTTTGGATAGAGGGACTTATCTAAAAATTACTATTTCATTAAGCAATTCACTTTCACTTCACCTTTGAAAGGTGATGTCTCAGTGACAAATACATTTTGAGAGAACAAAGTTTGCGATAAAGGCTGTTGCAGCATTATTAATTACACCCACACTCTGAATGCTTAAAAATAAGATATGCGTCCTTTATACACTTAAGCCATATTAAGGCACTTAAGATGCCACGGAAGCTATCAGAAATTTTACCATTGAAAGGAATGCAAAATTGTGCCAAGATTGAAGAAAAGCCTTAATGATTCCATTAAACAGCATGAGTGGGGTTCTTTTTGGTTGGGTTTCTCTTAATTTATTTCAGCCTCTGCAGAACTGGCTTTTCATCCTGATACCACTTCCTAGGACTTCCGTGAGCCAAAAGACCATGTAGATTAAAACCCAACCAAACAAAAACAAAACAGCCAACTAACCAAACCCGTCCTGTTTTTTATTACACAGCCAACAGAATCCTCTACACAGTAATTCTAGTTTATGACAGCTTTTCACAGAAGGCCTTCCTCCTGTACTTCTATATCAGGTAGAAAGCCAAGTATGCTGGAAATGACAGAGGAACTCCTTCAACTCAAGTTTTCCGGTAGTTTTTAAAATTTAGTATTTATGAGATTATTTTTGGTCATAAAAGAACAGAAATGTTTTCAGAACCTTCATGTTGCTGCAGAACGTAAGCCCGCTTCCTTTTAAGCACTGGTAATCTCATTGACACTGATAAAATTATTCATGCTTTGAAAACTAAATTAAGTATAGTCTTAATTTTTTTCTGGGCTGGACCTCTAGGTAATAGCTATAACACAGTGCACAGGCTGCACACGGCTTTTACGTAATAAAGTACGTTTTAAAACAAAACAAAAAGTCAAGTATACTGTTTCTCTCTGGTCCTTTTGAGCATGTTAGTCTTTCAGGGGGACAATTATGAATCATGCTCTCTGGAAATGCCCAGGCTAGCATGAGAATTAAAGGAGGTAGAAGATATGCAATTACTTCACAAAAGGACAGATCTACAAAGAATCGACGATGGGCTACACTTCAGGGAATGAGCAGAGTTAAGATTTGTATTGTGAATTAAGATTTAATGAATCCCCGGGCAAGTTTTATCAAAGAAACTAAAGGGAAGGGAAAAGAAAAATAAGACTGCTTGATCAAGGATTAGCTAAACGAAAATGCTATGTATGTTAAAAATAAAATCCATCCAAGACAGAGTGACCTTGAACATTTAGCGAGAGCACTAATCATCAGGAGGTAAAATGCTCTGTTATTTCAACGTAATGATGAATTGACTGCCATGAAAAGAAAATGATATTGTAAGAGTATTTAAAAATCACAGTGGCATATTTGTAATATGCATTTTCTGATATTAAGGGATTGAAAAACGTGGGGTTTTTTGGTTTTTTTGGGGTTTTTTTTGTTTTGTTTTTCTTTATGGAAAGGTTAAAAAAGGGAACAGCCTTCTAAAACAACTAAAATAATCAATTAAGTGTACAAAATTTTCAGTAGAAGAACTTCTATCTCTCTCTCTTCCTTACACTCCTCCCAGAGACAGTAATCTAAAATTAGATGGGCACCAGATCACATCTGATACACAAACATAACTATCAAACACAATTATCTAAATGATGGTAAGAGTTCACTGCACAAAGTGTTTTTTTCCTTTGATGGCTACATTAACGAACTATTTTTTTAGGACAGAGCAAATAGAGTTTATGGACTGATGCAGATATATTATAGGTAGTTATTTGGATAAACATTTCAATCAGTCTGTCACAGAAGTAGTTCCATTTCCTATCTCCAACTGACGATAATTTTAAATGTAATTGATGGTAAATTATTTGTGGAGCTGGGAACTAGAGCTTTCAAAATCGTAAGTTTGAGGACATTTTTTAACAGTTTTTATTCTGTATTAGACATAAACTCCCACAAAGAACAGTGGGGAATGTTCTGTTCCCAACAAATTGAACTCATCCATGCAAGATATAATCATAGCCCCAATCTCAAGTACCAAAATTGCTGATTAAGAATGCAGCTACTAAGGTGAAAAAGCGTGATCGAATGTCTTCTGAAAGAGCGCATCGAACATTGCACATTCCACAAAATAATAGCAACAATGGCAATTTTATTCTGTTTAAGAGACTCAATGTTCTTCTGTGAAATTGCAGGACAGAAAGTTCTCTATGGGTAGGCAAAGAATTTCAAGAGACTCAATTCCTGTAACTAGAGCCATAGTGAAAGGTGAGGCCAGAGGCATAAACCCAATGAGAAGCATTACAGTTTGTCCCCATAACTTGATGGAAGCCACAAGAGTGTATCTAAGTGTGCTCAAGCCCAGACTAGCCAGAGAAGGCTAGGTCCCCCCTTCTGTTCCCCAGCAAGAATCATTAAGCTGCAGCCTCTGTGATATCCTTGGCACCAGCAAGAATTTAAGGCTGCAGATACATTTTCAGAAATGAAGTATTTTGTAGTTTTAAAGGTAGACCCTCATAAATTATTATGGAAAAGCACATTTTTAAAATGTAACAGAATAGTCAGAATCTTCACTTTTTTCCCCCTCAGAGTTTAGTTTTTCTTTAGAAATGAGACCTTAAGGGATTAGCTCCCTTCTGCATCAAACAAATATAAAATTTTAACATTATTGAAACTGCTTTTGTATTGTATAAGCACTGTACTACTAGATAGTAGTATAATAACTAAAGTTACAGTAACCGGAGAATAGGAAAGCACTGAAAACTATCTGCAAACAGGATAAAAAAAGGAGTAGTAAAGGAAGTCGCCATCTTCATAATTTCATGTAAAACACTACTGTCAGACTACAACTTTCACGTTCTGTATTTAGTTTTCCTTCATCTGCACTTACTCGAAAAAAAATGCTTGGTTTTATTTGCTATGAGAACAATGGGCCAGCAAGTTAAAAATTCCCACTGAGATATGGGCTACTAAGAAAAGTAAAGAGCCTAATCCCTTCCCTAAAATGATAATTTCTCAGTAACAAGAATATAGTTATGTCTCTCCCCTATCCAGGACACATATTTACTAGCAAATTAAAAAAAAAAAAATAATTCTACTCATTCAATGTTAGAAAAATACTTTTTGAGGTAGTCTTCAAAAGTCAAGAAATACTTATGCATGAATAAAGGCAGTTAATCGTGGCCCTGATCCAAGTAATTTGGTTTTTAGCTTTGCCTTCTGCTTTTTCCTTATCTTCACAATGTAGCTGCTAGCAGTTGCCCTTTATTCCAATAAACTTTTGGGTAGACATATATCCTTCCTGTCAGTCAACTTAGAACACACTTTAGCGACAAACAAGATGGAAGAAGATCCAAGGAGCATGAGAGAAGTTGACCCGTTCAACAGCAAAACTTCTATTTCTGCGTGACCAGTGCATCATCTCCATACACTTCCCCAGAGAGAGGTAAAGTGGTCTAATGGTTTCATTGCAAGTTAGAAAACATGCAGAACTGACACATTTCAGGTAAGACCCTGGGCAAACCACACAGCTGCTCTCAATTTCCTCATTTACAACACACAGATAATAAATCTGGCAAATGTAGGCTGCCATAAAATAACTAAGCTTGATTATTGATTTTTGCCTTATAAAAGGTAACACTACAGACCCCAAATTAAGAACATTGTAGCCCAGTGCTTGTAGGCAGGAGAACCTGGGAGGAAGATGATTGTCTACTTTGATAATTATTGATTTTTATAGGGTACATATCACTTTATTACCTTGACACTCTTTAAATATAGAGCTTCATAAGCAATTAACAAACCAAATACAAGAACAAATGAACCTTATATAAATGCCAGCAGCAGACCTGCTTTAAAGGACAAAAATGAAAGAAATGCTATTAAGCAGGCTAAATGTCAGAGATTCCTGAGTGCTTACACTTAATTAGAGGAAGGCTTTGTTTTAGTAACATATTCTTAATCCAAGAGAGTTCATAGTTAATTTTATACCTGCGAGGAACAATCTTCACAGATTTCTAAATTCTATAAGTATGAAAAACCGAAGAAGGGTTTTTTTGTGTACATCCTATAGGGGAGACCTGTGAAGAACAGCTGAGCACCCTCCTGTACACATCAAACATAGAAAACACTTTTGGAGCTTCTCCTAAAAGCAAATACATTTGTGTAGTTAGTGGTTTGCCACCAGGCCTTTAATCCTGCAAGCTCCACACAGAAGCTCCAACTGCTCTGTCCCTGCAGTGCAGAGGTCTGCCTGTGCAAGCAAGTCCTGTGTTTGCAGCCACAAATATTATCCTAGAAAATACAGCCTATAACCACTGGTCATGGTTTTGATTTGTAACCCTCCCTTGGTTCTTTTCTTTTCTTTGTTTGTTAACAATAATAAAGATACTTAGCTCTTACATAGTGAAAGGCTGTACAGAAGTCTTAAAATATCTAGCAAATCTCTCGCAGGATCTCTCCACCCCATCCCACCAACAAGAAGCTGCTGATCAAAGGGCCTGTCTTTGTGCCACTGAGTTGCGTGATCTGATCCACCAGTTCGTGGTGTCTGTATAACTTCTGGTAACATCACCAGACAAAGGGATATTCTTCACAGAGCAATGTTGTTTATAGTATGTCACCTACTTAACCTTTACCTACATGAAGTTCAGTATTTATGTGAGTAGAAGAATGGTGACAGTGAGCTGTGTTTTCCCAGAGACTTCTCCAACCAGCTAACAAGAAAAAACCTTGCAGCTGTGTAAACTGAACTCCTGGTCTTCTCTCTCACGGGACTGCCATTATTAAGGACAGTACAGAATGGGGGAAAAGCACTGAAGATTGCCAAAGCAACTGTTATAGCAGAAAAAGAAAAAAAAAAAAAAAAAAAACAAACCAAAAAGATCAACAGATATATTTTTTCCATGGAAACTAAGGTATAAATCCACACAATAATTTATTTTACAACAGATTATTTTTTAAAAGTCTGCTGCTATTTGCCCCTAGCTCCACCCTGCTCCAGCCTCTCACCACTCCCTGCACTGCGTCATTTAAATCATGGGTGGTAATTGCCACTGTAGCCGAGACAGGACCTGGTAACGAGCAGAGGGGGGAAAAAAAAAAAAGGGACCATAACCTTTTAGACCAGCTTTTCCAGAAGAGAAATCATGGTGCTGCTAAGTACTGGCAAATATAAAACACCTTTATTGCAAAACATCAGAAAGGTTGCTGCAACTACCATACTGATCATAAAAAATATCAGCGACACTGACACTTTGTATCTCTCCCTGGCAAGCCAAGGCTCAACAGTGTTTGCCACCTCATGGACAAACTGTAAAATACAGACAGTGTGTATTCATGACTAGCAGCATCTGAAAGCAGGATTAGAGGCTTTCAGATGAAAATTTGTCCTCTTCAGTCAAACAGGATTTGCAGTCTTCCACAACAGCAGTGAATATTGACTACAGCTACCTGTACTTGGACCTGGCATATTCAAATCCCTTGTAAATAGAGGAAAATTGTATCTTCCTAAACACACTTGTTTGTTTCAAAGGACAAGGTAGAGCTAATAAGAAATCAGAAAAAGAAAAGAAAGGAGAGGGGCCATCATCTAGCCTTCTGGATCAAAGATGTTTCTAATGCACAATTTATAGAGCAAGTTTTACTTGCATACAGCTCAACAAAAATAAAAATCTTCCATATGAGTGCAGAAAGTAGTTTTCACATACATAACACCACAGTTCGTCACAAGCCACATTTGTCAGAGAAACTAAAATCCATTATTATTTAATACCATGATAGAACATGTGATGGGAGTTCCTCTCCCTCCTCCCCCACCAATGTTTAGTAGCATTTTTTTTAATTTCAGTCTAATATAATTGTGTTTTTTCAGTCAGCCGGCTCCAAATTCCCCACCCTTGTCCTAAAAAGTTCCTGAACCTGACCTGCTGCTTCTTATTACAGTCACTGCAACTATATAGAAAACTTGTGTCCAAACTCTTGTTTTTCTCCTCAGTCTGTGACTAGTTAATTTGAAAAACCCATTGCTAAGCTGAGAACTTCTGCCATTTGTCTTAAAAGGGGTGTTAACTTTACAGGCCAAGCTCAGCCATTTGAATGCTAGCACTGTTAATCTACTAGATGAAATAAAAAGACTCAACCTGAGTCATAAATGTTTAATTATTCTGAAAAGGATTAAACTAATTTGGTTTTAAATCTCAGGACCAATGTAGAATAAGAATTAACAATACATTCAACAATATACCCCCTCATATTTTTCAGGGAGATGAACTAGATGGCTTCACTAATCTCTGCCTCATCTAGGGTTCTCCTCTTAAAAAATGAGCAAATGTCTCATTTTGTACAATATTCAAGTAGTATTTTGATTTGTATAAGAACTGGACTAAAAGAATTGAGGGTAAGTGAATGAAAACTGAGAACTCTACTCTATAACCTAAAATAATTGAAATTCTTAATTTATTCTCACTTCTAAAACGTTTTACCAAGTATGGTATTTCTGTTTCCCATGATCAATGGTTGGAGAAGGGAGTCAGAAACGAAGCCCACTCTGGGTAGGTACTGCCCTGAGCAGAGTAACTGTACTTACCAAAGCATACTGGGTTTGCGTGGCCAGGTTTTGAGTTGGAGAGGCTACAGGGGCGGCTTCTGCAAGAAGCTGCTAGAAGCTTCCCCCATGTCTGACAGAGCCAATGCCAGCTGGCTCCAAGACGGACCTGTCGCTGGCCAAGGCCGAGCCCATCAGTGACAGTGGTTGCGCCTCTGGGATAACATATTTAAGAAGGGGAAAAAGTTGCTGTGCAATACCAACAGCAGCCAGAGAGAGGAGTGAGAATATGTGAGCGGAACAGCCCTGCAGGCACCAAGGTCAGCGAAGGAGGGAGAAGAGTTGCTCCAGGCACCAGAGCAGAGATTCCCCTGCAGCCTGTGGTGAAGACCATGGTGAGGCAGGCTGTCCTCCTGCAACCCATGGAAGTTAATGGTGGAGCAGATACCCACCTGCAGCCCATGGAGGACCCCACACTGGAGCAGGTGGATGTCCCTGAAGGAGGCTGTGACCCTATGGGAAGCCCGCACTGGAGCAGGCTCCTGGCAGGACCTGTGGACCTGTAGCGATAGAGAAGCCCATGCTGGAGCAGGTTTGCTGGCAGGACTTGTGACCCCATGGAGGACGCACGCTGGAGCAGTCTGCTCCTGAAGGACCGCATGCTGTGGAAGGGACCCACGCTGGAGCAGTTCGTGAAGAACTGCAGCCCATGGGAAGGAGCCACATTGGAGAAGTTCCTGGAGGACTGTCTCCCATAGGAGAGACCCCATGATGGAGCAGGGGAAGAGTGTGAGGAGTCCTCCCCCTGAGGAGGAAGGAGCAGCAGAGACAATGTGTGATGAGCTGACTGCAACCCCCATTCCCCATCCCCCTGCACTGCTTGGGGGAAGGAGGTAGACATTTCGGGAGTGGAGTTAAGCCTGGGAAGAGGACGGGATGGCGGGAAGGTGTTTTAAGATTTGGTTTTCATTTCTCATTACCTTACTCTGATTTGACTGATAATAAATGAAACTGATTTTCCCCAAGTTGAGTCTGTCTTGCCTGTGACAGGGATTGGTGAAGGATCCCTCCCTGTCCTTATCTCTATCCAATGGCTTTTTCTTATATTTTCTCTCCCCTGTCCAGCTGAGGGGAGGGAGTGATAGATGGACTTTGGTGGGCACCTGGCATCCAATCAGGGTCAAGCCACCACACAAAGATGGAATAAAAATATCCTATTTAGAGTGCAAAATCTCTGTCCTTAATGCATGTTAAAAACTTAAACAAATCTCAAATCAGTAAAACTTAAACCAAATCTTAAATCAAAGCTCTGCAGATCTTTTCACGTTACTTTTATATTTTGGCAGTTCACTGCACTTGGTTATACAATTGTCTTTGGCAGGTTTCAGCAGTTTGAAGATAATGTGCTGAATGCCTCACTCTCCAAGAGATTGTGGTTTCAGCTCTTGCTCAGATTCAGATATGTGGAAGTTGTTGTTTTTTGTTTTTTTTTTTTTTAAACTAGTAAGTAGTAAATACCACAGCATGTCCCTTCCTGCTGAACCTGTAACACTAGATATTACATTTAGGCCTTTCCTGCAGTATTTCTTAATAGAGCACAATGCATTGCAACTCAGTGATCTTTACTCCAGTTTAAAAGGAAAAACAAGGACAAAATCATGGCAAGAACTGCATCTTGTTTTTTTAAGTACAGAGTTTAATCAAAGCAAAAAGCTTCATGAAGAAGGGAAGACTGAATAATAGTAGAACAAAAGCATTTCTGAGGATTCAGAACATCAGTCTCCTTCAGTGCTACCCAGAATAGACTAAACACAGAATTTAATTTTTAGCAAGATGGTAGAATTTATATACCACCGATAAATCAATTCCTTCATCCTTCTATATAAAAGAGAAAATCAAGAGAGTAAACATGATGATTTTATACTCGTTACCTTAAAAGCCAGTCTTACAAAACCCATCAAGCAGGAAGGTGAAACAAATTCAAGACCTCTCACCAAATGCATCTCACCAAATTGAACAAAACACCTGCAAGCAAACAAGTCTGCAGTCTGGTTCTAATGGGAGCAGTATGTAGGCAATTGCTCTTTTCCTTCTTCTTTTACTCACTTAAGGCCAGCTTATTGATGTTGATACAGAAACTCCCATAGAAACTCCAGTTCTGAGCAAGGCCAAACTATTGGTTATTAATCTTACTTTCCTTTGTATTTTCCCACTTCCTTTAGATATCCTGTGAACCATGTCATTAAAAGACAAATTGAAACCAGACTAGATTTATGTAAATTACTGCAGTTTCAGAGTATTTTTTTCTTCTGAGAAAGAATCCAACAGGCTGGCTGGCTGGCTTTTGTGCCATGAATAACGGTACCTTGCTTCCTGCAACTGGCTAGCTTGGGACAATGAAACTTGAGAAACGCTATATAGCAAAAATAGGAAGGATCTTTCTTCCTGTAGCGCTAGTGATTACAGGTTTTTTCCCCAGTGTATTAGAACTACTGATTATATTTAACTATTTTTTCCCCCAATTGAAAGTGACAGGCAGGGAAAAAATACCTTGATACAAATCAGCATAATCAAAACTAATTAATCTGGACAGCACTTTTTCCAAGTGAGTTGCCAGCACATTGGCAAAAATAGGAAAAAGAAGATCGCAGTCACAAGCCATCAGCCTGTACTGGAAGCAGTTAGAAATAACTGCCCTCCAATCCCATTTTGCAAAGAAATCCACATCAAATGCTTTCTCATGCACTGGAAAAACAGTAATACCAGGACTGAAGTATTTGCTTCCTTTCTGTTTCTAAAACTCTCTGACACACTCTGCAGGTCACAAGGCGTCATGTCATCATGTTACATTCTCAGTGGAACAGGGGAAAGCATATCAGGACCTAAGGGAAGGGAAAGTAGACTGTAAAAAGTCTCCTCAAGAGAGGAACAGAAAATAAGTGGGTTGGGGGGTGGAATTAAAATGCAAAAAACTTCAGCAGGTACAATTCACGAGTTTGTTCTTCAAAGGTCCTGCTTGTACAGGAATTTAAATAGTTTAAAAAGTTTACTCAAACATGTTATTTTACTGCTAGATGTCTGTCTTTTCCATGGCTGTGTCTCTCTCCTTGCCTTGGAGAAGCACCAGGATGGCAAGTGGGCCAGAGGCGAGGCGGGGGGATCATTGCAGTGTGGGTACAAAGGCACTCAGCAGAGCCCAAGAAGATTTGAGAGGCTAAAGAGGGGCAGGAAGGAGATTCTCCAACTGCAAAGCGTGCTGACCACTTCCTGGTGGCCTGGGGAACTGCTCCTGTGAAAACACTAACAGCCAGCCACTGCAACCCACGACCCTTGCAATTACTCTTGTGCTGGTCTGCATAAAGAGCAGCAATTCCTTTCACCCCACCAGAGCTTCCTGGTGCTCCTCCATCTCTTTAGCTGCCTGTACAGTATGAGAAATTGGATAAAGAGTCTCTTGTTTTGCCAAGTATGCCACTGGTGTCCACTCCCCCTGATCAAACTGGCTGGAAAAGGAGGAAACACAAAGATGTGCAGCATAATACCATACACGTGATGTAAAGGCTGGAGTAATGGGTAGAGCAAGCAGAGACAGTGAATCAAACTCCAACACGTCTTGAAGCTTACATTTGAGAAAATAGGTAGCAAATTTAACCACCGGGGGAGGAGAGTGGAAGTGAACCTTAGGAAGCAGCCACAACATTCAAATTAATTTTAAACATTTCTGCAATACCCACAAAGTCTAGGGTAACTTCTCCATGCAATTTCCAACGCTACTTAGCACACTGTAGGTGCTGCTAGAGTAAATATGTACTCTCACATGTAGGTGTCAATTTTAAGACTACAGGCTACTCCTCTGAACTTGCCACTGTGTCCTTCTTGAGATGAGCTCTCTCACTCATGACAACTGGCTCCTTGTACTATCTATAAATGTTCTCTTCACATAAATAATGTCTGTTCTACATCTCAACAGGAGTGCCTCCCCAGGAATAGGGAACAAAGTTGTTAAAATATTTTCAACAACTTTAGCGGTAATGGAAAAAAAATTCAAAGGGTTTATTTTACATTTCTAGCTTACCCAGCCCCTGGAAAAGCAAGCGCTGCTACAAGCAGCAATGCTGCTTAAAACTTAAGGGTCCATAAACTGAATGATCAAGTTTTACAGGCATGGGTGGTACCTACTGATTCATCATTACTGATCTGCATTTCAGAAGTGCAAATTTCAAAATGTTCCTAACCAACTAGATATACAATTTATAAACATTTATTTTGGCATGATGTTTTCTAGCTATGAGTATTGCTCTTCCCACTAAAAATATCTTGATGAGACCTGCTAAACAGTGTCTTCCCCCAATTATTTCAGTCAAGATACCAGAGAGAAAATTGGTATAAAAAAAGGCAGGCAAAAGGTACCCTTACACCACAGGATTCCTCATTAAAAACTCTTTCCATACCTATACTTCTCGCAGAAATGAAACCTTGGGCATGATGTATCATTGACAATTTCAGAAATTAGTTTATTGTGGGAGAATCTTGGAGGCTGGTTAAAAAAATATAAAATTGATATAATATAAAGTTTGATTCAAGATTAAATACTGGGATAGCTACTGCTGCATTATACAATTCAGATGGATGACTGGATAAAGAAGTACTGAAAAAAAATGCAAAGGGCTTTGTAAGAAGCCAGCCAAACATTAATTTTGAAATAACGAAATCTAAATCCTGCTGAGTTACTTGAAAGGATATAAAACTTATCATTATGGAAACAAGATAAATCTAAATAATAAAGACATATTAAAATGCAGTAAAGCTGTCTTGTTTTAATTCTTTTTCCAACACTGACAGTTTTATGATGTGTATGTAATCAAAATAAGGTTTTTTAAATTATTAGGTTATTTGATTTGAAACAACGGATCACATTCAAATCTTGTCATAATATTTCTTCTTCCCTCCAAGTCCAACATGTCTACATTTTGAGAATATATATGCAACAAAAATGTTACTTTTTCAAAATAAAATCAATAAGCTTTTAGCAATCAAACTGTATAATAACCAAAGTAAATACTTTCACAGAAGCTTTTCAGGATATTGTATTTATTATATACATTATGCAGCTAGCCTAATTAGACTAATTAGTTAAGCTGACAATCATTTAAGTAGGGATGAGCTCAACAACTCTGTGATTATATTCCCTAATAAACATGCCTTTTTGGTTGGGTTTGGAGGGCTTTTTTGGGTTTTGGTTTTGTTTCAGCCAGCTTTCAGTATTAACTTCTGAATGCTAAACTCCTCCAGAGAAACCTTTAAAAAAGTAAGCAAGCAGCTGGTAGCTAAAAGCTACCTTCTCCTTAGCAATTGTTTACACCAAACAGCTAGGAAATACAATGTAAATGGTATTTCAAGCACCTAAGTTCCTACACAGAATTACACACAACACCTGATTCATTTTTACAAGAAAAAACATTAGTGTGCATCCACAGAGTTCCTTCAATCATTATCTTATGCAGCAATAATGTTGACAAGGCAGAGCCACAACCCCTCTTTGGAAGCACTTTCCCGGTCTTTAGTCACGCTATCCAACGTCAAATCTCACGGATGCTGAGGAAATTTCATGCTTACCTGAATATTCTGCATTCACAAACAGCATAGTTCCACCCTTTACTACCCATAAAGCACTTTGCAAACTTTACTGTGTCCTTAAACGCACTGACCTCTGAGGCATGGAAAAATCACAACTATAGTATTTCTTGAATATAGTTTATTTGTACTAAACTTTGAAGTTTGGTGGGGGAAATAAAAACAAAATTAAGGAGCAATGTCTCTTTTGATTATATTTAATAGTCAAGCAAAGAAACGGGTGTGAGATTTAGCAGTGCCATAGTTACATAAGCACACATTTGAACACGCATCCAATTCAAAACCCTCACCCTCTGGGAATCTGTGCCCTAGTTTTCCTGGTAGCCTACAGCACATGCCAAATTTGAAATGGAAATATTTCCCTAATCAGCTAAATCTGGGTCAAAATGTCAACTCAGCTTAGGTCCAAGTCGTTGCCACTCATGATCTCTAGAATAGCCTTAATGAATACTTGTGCACTATGAGGGACTCCAACGGTGCACACAATCTCCTAACAACTACCACAAAGCAAAAAATACATACACACTTATGCCTGCCTTTGATACATGTGGATCTGACTGCTCACGTTAGGAAGGTAAGCAGCAGGACAGAAACACTGCACTTGTCTCCATTGCCTTTGTGCCCTCCTAAAGACTGCATGACAGCTCCTGTTCCATAAAAAGGCACTTTACAATCATGATTTTGTTGGGGTACAGCTACTTTTCACAGTAGCAGCTTTTACACTGTCGCTATAGCAAATTAAAGGTGCTTATTTTTAGCCAGTCAGCTAAGTTACCTTGACTAAAATACATAACAGACATAACATTTCCAGATAAAAGCCACTTGCAAGGAAGGAGCAGACACACAATACTTAACAGGAATTGTTCAACTGTGTTGACGAGGAGGTCGGTGAGAACAGCTAAATTCAGGGGTAAGCAGGTGGGTCTCTCACTGACATGTACAGAGACCTCACCATCTCTAGTCAGCAGCTACTGACATTTTGCAAATTAAGATAGCACAGACATTATTAGCTGTTCCTGCTCACTTATATTGTATTAAAAAATATATTGACATAAAAATAGAACATTACACAAGAAAGCAAAGTCTTCACTCTGCAAACTGCTAGCTAAGAAAAGGTGGTGATTTATCAATTACTGAAAAAAAGCCTGTGCTCATGCAATTATTGTCTTCAGTGAGTTATACAGACCAAGAGAACAAAACTAAAGCCAAATCTTAAAGCTAGCCAATCCTCTGACTTTACTAGGCTTATACCAATTTACACCACCAGCATGCCTAGCTCTTTGTTATGCCACTTCCATTCTTTTAAATCACTAATGCACAATCTCAGCATTTCAGATAATTTTTCTAGTCTGTGGAAAAAAAAAATCTATGTACTTTTCATGTGTATGAACACATGCACATACATGTATTAATTGTACTATGGATAAAGAGATGTTACAGAAACTTAAATTAAGTTGTAATGTGTTCAAAATCACCTTCCCTTACGTTGCAGACATTCCCATTTTGATGTAATTGGCCCATTAGTCAACAGAAAGCAGACTGAATACAGTAAAACTGCGTTACTTCATTGCCTTGGACTGCATCATTATATAGTCTGGAAGTAAGACACCATAACCGATAGAAGGCTATGCCCTCCACGTAAACCTGGTATTTTCACACATTATATATATTTTGTTGAAAATTGACTTTTTGGAGGGGGATATCTTTTATACCTGAGGCAATCCCCCAGAAGTTCCTGCACTCTGCCTAACCTGGTGCTGAGAGCAGGCAAGCAGCTTTCCTCAGCTATGGAGAGCACTCTTTCAGGGGTTAATCATCGGGGATTGTTTAAACAGAGGGACATCTGGCACACCTCCCCACAGAGACCAAACAAATCATTTCTAATCTCCCTCTACTGTATCAGGGTCTGGGTTTCATCCAGTGCTAATTTGCAATTTTACTGCGCATTCCATCATTTCCACAATACTGTGTAGTAAAAATACCCAGATTTACATTTATTCCAGCAGAGAGGAAAACACAGAACTGTAACCAGAAGACCTTTAAACTGCCAAAAGACAAAAGAAAGTTTATTTTTCTAAAGAACGCTCACCTAGTACTGTTGGTATTGTTTTTAAGAATACATTTGTGGTATTTGGCAGAGCTACTGAGTTGTGCAAGAGTTTGAAGAATAAACAGAGCAAAATGAGGCAATACAAAATGTACGTAATTTGAGATAATAGAAAGGGTGTAATGAAGAATGCTACTCTTAGAACTATCAGTTCTATAAAAATTCCAAATCATCAATTTTACATAGCAAAATGAATAAAACAACTCTACAAGCAAGGCAATTACTTATTTCTTTTTTTACTAACTGCAGAAGAAATGTAATTAAGCAGAAACATTATTTTTGCACTGCTAACATAAAAGCTTGAAGTTTCATATGTGAAAGACTTTTAAAGTGTTTTTTCACCCCTTACTTATTTTTTAATTGTTTTACCCTCACTTTTCATCTGAATATTTTAATGTAAATGATAAAGAAGATCGTAGGTCTTCCACCAAGGGGCCTCAGTAGCGGAGATACACAGGTGGAACTTTGACTAGTGTAAAATCCATTACATTTTATTTGAAAGACGAAGAGGTGTGAAGAAAAAAATGATGCTCTGAGAAGTATATCTCATGGCATCTGTGTCAAGCAGGGTAAGAAATATGACTATATTACCCAGCTGTGCTAGGCAGAGTATCATAAAACAATTTGAGATTCTATCTCTTACTTTCATCTGTTAGCATATGTCCTGTTTTTCAGGGAATAACCTAATACAATACAAGTAATTTAGAGGTAATTAACTGTAAAAGCTTTTGAATGGATTATCACTTCAACAAAGAAACCAAGTCATTATCTATAGACAGATATATTCAGGGACTCTTTCATCACAGAGCAGTATTACTGCTATGCATCTTGGGAGGTACATTGCCTTTTAAAAATCTCTCTGTATATTTCAGCCTTAGGACAATAATCTGAGCTTTATAATTATACCCAAATTATCATTTCAAGTTGTTTTTACAGACTGACAAGGTTTTGGAAAAAAAAAATATTGAGGGTGTGTGTCTATCTAGGATTTTGAAGTGTTGCTGTTCTTTAACTGGACTTGTGCAATGGTGGAGAAGCAGGCTGAGGGCCTCCACTGAATTGCTAAGCCACGGCAACAACATCAGTCAGTAAATAAAACTCCCCAGCCTTTCTGAAATTCACATATTTTTTCTCCCAAACCAAACAGGAATCAGCCTGGACAGTTTAGATATGGAAGACTGTCTCAGCAAAACCTCTACACTCAGTTTGTGCACTTCTCCTCATGCCCTTTTCATTAGTGTTAAGAAGAAAAAGAAGTGACGATCATGATAAACATCACGACACCTGAAAACTTTATGCCTGGCAAGAAGTTCTGTTGTAGCCCATAGTATTCAGTAAATCCTAATTCCTTTTCAGGATAAAGTGTAACTGGCCTTTTTATCTCCACCCTAACAACTGCAACAACATAAAAGTAAGTTGATCCAGGCATGGCCTTACCTTCACCTTGAAGAGGCCTAAACATTAAGAGTTAGTTATGCAAATATTGCTGAACACAATTCAAGTCATTACTCATACTTTAGACCGAGAAGACTGAAAAAAGCTATAATAACATGATACTAAGATTCCAAAGCGGAAAAGATAAATGACATTTACCCAGCAAACACCACAGCTTCTGTATATTTAATGATACACATTAGAGAACCAGCCAACATCTGCCAAGGAAGTGATATATTAAGCAGAAAATTGGTCAAGTTAATAATATTAAGGGTTTGTAATTTAACCTCTGAAACTTCACTATTACTGGAAGGCATTTATATATGCATAAATACATACACGCATATATCCAAATGGCCCCATACATAATGCTAGGCCATACTAATGCTTGTCAGGGCAGCTAAAATATACGGTATCATTTCTGTGTAATTGTCTACAAGAAGAAACAATTTACACCAGAACATTTACATTTCTCTGGATTTGCATATGCAGCTTATTCACACATTAGAAACATTGTTTGCAGATAATAATTTTTTCTGTCTATGCGATTATACCTCACATTATTTTAACATTTGTGTATATCTACATACATACTCTAGACTACAAATATATATACATATGTAGGTATCATAAATAAAAATATGTATATACAAAGACAGTGTATATTTATGATTTATTGCTAATTTGATGTGGGCAGGATTTCAAATAGTGTAAACCATTTACTTCTCACAGAAAAATTCCATCCTCAAATCTTGGCATACTTAAACGAGGGACAGTTTTTCTTCAAACTTTTAACTGTTATTAATATGATTACTATATATGTATAAGCTCGTCCAGAGGAGAGCAACGAAGCT
>VZTL01036242.1:7558-17989 GCA_013400535.1 Scopus umbretta
CTGTTGTGGTTTAACCCTGATTGGCAACCAAGCACCACACAGCCACTCACTCACCCTCCCCCTGCCCCAGTGGAATGGGGGAGAGAACCAGGGAGGGAAAAAAAAAAACAACCAAACCCTAAAATCCATGGGTTGAGATAAAGACAGTTTAATAGGACAGCAGAGAAAGAGAAAATAACAATAATAACAACAGAATATACAAAACAAGTGACACACAACGCAATTGCTCACCACCCAATGCCCAGCCTGCCCCCAAGCAGCAATCACTCCCTCCCCTGGCCAACTCCCCCAGTTTCTATACTGAGCTTGACATCAGGCGGTATGGAATAGCCCTGATGGCTAATTGGGATCAGCTGTCCTGCCTGCATTCCCTCCCAGCTTCTTGTGCACCTGGCAGAGCATGGGAAGCTGAAAAATCCTTGACTAGTGTAAACAGCTGAAACCAGGACAGATTCTATGAAAGAGCCTAATGTGGGGCTTCAGCTCAATGTAGCCACTCAAATCAGGGGCAAAGAAAAAGGGAAGGAGCTCTTGTCACACACATGTCCTTGGCAGCACCAGTTTCAGACCGTGTGAGGCAGCCATGCCATGCACATCCTTTCACTCGTCTAGAGCCCAAATATGGCCTTGCCTAAAATCCAAAGTGTGGTTCCCAGTAGTCCTGCTCAGTTACAACCAGGTGTCAAAGATGCCTAAATTTGGTGGGCCTTGCTGCTTGAGTTTATAATTCTCCAGGAGGCTGCAGTGACACTTCTGTACCACCAAAAACTTCCCCAGACCCAGCAGGGCTTAGCAAAAGCAGGATCTCTTCTCCCTATTTTCTCTCAGACCAAATCCAGTAGGTGCTGCTAGAGGATCTCTTGCATGTATGTTCCCTGGGTGACAGAGAAGGGACCTCAAAAACAGGGGAAAGTCCACAACTGTGGAGCCCAAGTCCAATGAGATGCTTCTCAGCAAGCCTTCATGTGGTACTGTGTGCTGCGATGGAGGACTTGCCCTGTCCTAAGTATCCTCCTATTGATCAGCTGTGGGCAAAAGCATAGTGAGTAGGATAATTTTTTATGGCTCCCTGTTCAGCAGCTCTCATTTTCTTCTGTGTATCACATTCTTACTCTAGGTCTTGGTGTCTCATTAGCATTGATGTTGCCTCTTCTCCTCTTTTGGCAGGGAACAGTGTGCTTCCTTGCTGTTCAGTTTTCCTTCTTCAACCTTTTAGGCACCTTGTCTGTTTGTCTATCCACGTTTTCCTGCTCAGGTTTGTCTCTTTGACTGAACTTTATACTTGTGTAGTTGGTGCTCCAGGGCAGCTCTGCCCTCATGGCTCTCCTGTTCATCAGGAGTCTGCAGACTCTGAGTTATCTGTACAGCCTTCCCTCATTCTTGAATCCACTTCTGGGCCCCATGTTTTCTCCACTTGCTTATCTGTAATCTCTTCCATGAGTTCTCTCAATTCTCCCTCTGGGCAAAGAAAATCTCCACCAGGAACTTCCTCAAGAATCACGCCCACAACTTAAGCACCCAGGCACATATCACAACCAAAGTGAAGAGCCTCGAAACAAATCACCAAATGACAAGAAAACAAACATTTCACTCCCCTTTCAAGAAGTTATGGATCTCCTTTCATCAACACCACAAACTACCCTGTATATTTTTTTCTGTTTAGTGGCTGTGGGATGTTGGCAGTGCATGCAGCTCTGCTATACTTGAATGTTTACACTGATACTATCTTCTTGACCCCAGTTGAATGTGGGATTTTTCAGAGGGTCCTGTACATGGGAACAAAGCTGTCGATCCTTTCCTAGAAAATTAAACTTGTGAAGATCTTTTGATCCAAAAACCCAAGGGAGTCACCTAAGCATTCACATTCCAGCTTATAAATTAATTGTTCATGATGAAATATAGGTTATAACACCAATATTTTTATGTGCACATTTGGAACTATTGTGGTACCTTCCCTTCTCCTTCCTTCATAGAGGAAATATGCAGAATATCTTTGCTTATTGTTCATGCATTGTTCTGTTAGCATGGACTATTTCCGTTCTCTTATTTGTGATAAACTCATTCAAACTCGTTGCCACTAAAGCATTGCTGTACATTGTCCTTTGTCTTGGGAGGACTGTTACCTGACGGTTTTATTGTATGACGCAATATCATATCTGTGGTTCTCCTGCCTAATTTTAGCATTTGCTATAGTTTCCTGAAGAATGTCACGATTTCCAAATGTGAACATGTGGTACTGAAAGCTGCAGATCCTAGAAGCCTTTTCCACTTAGGAAAACCAGCAGGATGTCCTTCAAAATGCAGTTCAGCTTCTCAGAGATCTAATCCTGATCCTTGGGTTTTGTTCCTTTTCCCCTTGTCCAATCACTTATCACAGGAAGGACGATTATTTCATTCTATTCCTTTCCTCATCCCTCATGAACTTTGTCTTTTCTGTGTGCATATATTACGTTTGATTTTTGCCTTCCTCTCTCAGCATCTGAATTTATACAGTTCAGAGCTTGTAACGGTTTCAGACAGACAATATATGTCATACATGAATGGCTTGGAGCGTGCTTGATGAGTTTCTCTTCCTCACTCAGAAGGTGAAGAGTTTCAGTAAAATGATGTCCTTTTTGTCTAATTTCCTGCTTTGACGTGGTCTTTTCACTCTCCTTGAAAGCAGAGTGAATAAATACTTGGGGACTATGTAATTCACTTATAATTGAAACAATAGACTATAAAGGCTCCTTGAGAGCAATTACATCTATCGAGCCGACGAGTCAGTTGTGCATTTGCACTAAGTCCGAGTACTAAAATATATTTATGATTTTTTTTTTTTTTAATGAAAGTTACTGCTCACTTAGTCTTTAGAGGCAGCACAATGCATCACGAGAGAGGGAGGCTTAAATGTGAATCTCCATGAGCAGTGTGCGTGACTCACCATGAGCAAAGAGCGCAAGATGCTTTGTCTGGGCCTGCTGCATCCGACCAAAGAGTTGGTACGTGTGTGATTAGATCCAGTCTGAGACATCACGGTTAATCTAAGAGAAGTAAGGTAAAAATTAAAGTAAATTTGAGAGCGTGGTGCTCAAGACTAGGTAGTGAGAAGAGGATAAACTGCGTATTACTAAAATTAGAAGTGCCTCAATTCCTTTGTTTGCTTTCATCTTCAGCTACATCATAGGCTGACTCTGCTGACAAGCTTAGTTGAGGGCAGAAAAAAATTAGACTGCAATTAGACTGCATTAAGCCATCCATCCAAGAGGGATTCAGGACAAATCAAATCCTGTGCAAGGCACTGGACTACAAATGAAGGAGCCTGGGATCAGCTACTGACTGTGTCAGAAACACGGTTGTGTGGTACGGTCCTGGGATTCAGCTGTGTCTGTGCCCTGTAACCCTCCGTGACCCTGGGTAAGCCACTTAGCGGGGTACCAATACACAAAAGATGGTCTCCATAAAATAGAAAGCCAATGCAGGGTTTTTTCCCCCCTGCATTTTTGGGGTCACCAATAGGGCACCTGCTCCTGTAAGCTCCATGGGGGCTCTGCGGTTTAACCCTGATCGGCAACCAAGCACCACACAGCCGCTCGCTCACCCTCCCCCCTGCCCCGGTGGAATGGGGGAGAGAACAGGGAGGGAAAAAAAAACCAACCAAACCCTAAAATCCATGGGTTGAAATAAAGGCAGTTTAATAGGACAGCAGGGAAAGAGAAAATAACAATAATAACAACAGAATATACAAAACAAGTGATACACAACACAATTGCTCACCACCCAATGCCCAGCCTGCCCCCAAGCAGCAATCACTCCCTCCCCTGGCCAACTCCCCCAGTTTCTATACTGAGCTTGACATCAGGTGGTATGGAATAGCCCTGATGGCTAATTGGGATCAGCTGTCCAGCCTGCATTCCCTCCCAGCTCCTTGTGCACCTGGCAGAGCATGGGAAGCTGAAAAGTCCTTGACTAGTGTAAACAGCTGAAACCAGAACATGGCCCAACCCAGCCGCAATGTGTAGGAATTTAGCCTCAGGCTGAAAAAGTAGATCCTCTTTGTGCAAGACAGAGCCAAGAGGAAAACATATTCAGGGCCTCACTGAGTTGGGGCCTAGCAGCTATATGGCATTACCAGCTTGGAGGTCCACCCAAGCTAGGTAGCTCCATGGAGTACCTGCAGAATAGCGAGGTGAGAGTTTTGCACTAGCACAGCTGCACTGCTCTGAGCATCTGGGCCAATAGCCCACATCTTCAGTGCCATGTAAACACAGCAGCACATTTGAAGGCTGCTCAGATATCTCTGCTGCACCTTTACAGTGTGGCTTTTCAAGAAATATGTGCTTTATATGCTTTGTGTGATGAGGCTTGTTCTCTGCTCTGCAAAAATGCTCTTTTGCACGGCGAGTGTTTCAGGTCCCTTTTAAAAGTAAGCATGCATTAAAGTGCTTTTCACAACAGAGATAATTGAGTACGTGTACATCTATCACAATAAAAGCTAAATCTCAGACAGATACTAGGGCACTATCAAAGACAAAAACAAAAAAATAATAATCCATAAGGCTTTCAGTCCAACACTTTCTGCCAGCACTAAGTCCATTAAAAAAAAGAAATCAGGTGTTTGTATACCACTTAGTTCTACAGAGTATATGGGCAGTACTGCAATACAAATAAAATTTACAGCTCTCACTACTAAAAATAATTATCAACATTGTCATTTGCAGACTCTTCTCTCTTCTTTAAAACTGCCTTTCTTTTTCGCTTTCTGAAACCTTTTAATTTTTCTACTTTAAAAATTATCAAGTCGTTAAAAAGAAAATGGAATGTTTTTTATAAAAAACACCAAGTAACAGCAAATGTGCACATCCAGGTTATAAAGATGAGGTTTATAATGGCAATGCTGACAGATCGTTCCTGTCACCACATCAGCAGGGCACCACCAGAACACAGTGCTCCACAAAAATGACATACCGAGCAGTACTGAAAATAACAAGAAATTTCTTGGTAGGCCCGATTTTTTATACTGTTACATCAATGAGCCAGCACCCCTGGTTTTCTTAGTTTCCTCGTTTGGTTTGGGGGTTTTTCTGAGCTGGGGAGGAGGTTACTAGAAAATGCGGGTGCATTTATCCGTGCCATTTTAATTTTTATTTTTCCCTTGAATTGTCGGGGAGAAAATACTATTTAAATACCAGTTTTACAACACAAAGAAAAAAAGAGACTATAATTTTCCTTTCATGAGGTCAGATATTCTTTAGGAAAAACATAGGCTTTTCACAGCCTTTTACAGTTTCCTTCTGCTGCTTCACAGAATAGCAGCAAATTCTCAAAAGGACAGACCACCTGCATCTCCAGCTTCATTGCAAAAAGGACAGAGGTACTGAGCGCTTTGCCAGATTCTGTATTTACAGTGACATTTATTTAAAACTGATTAATTGGCTTGTGATGACAGAGCTAATGCTCAGGAAGAAAACCACCTGTCACCAAGCTGGGCACCTCATTCAAGCTCTTGTGCCAGGTGGTCAACCTCATCAACCATCAGTTTCTGAATCCTCCAAGCCATTACTTTTATGAGCATCCCTGGCATGAGCATCCCTGGCTCCTCCAAGCTTCAATACCCGTTCCTGTACTCCTGGCCGCTCCTTTGCAGGCATTCCCAGAAAGTCTATGAAATTTTTGCTAAGACACAGATCTGCTGAATTTTAAAAATAATAATAAAAACCCTTAGAACTCAAAATTTCCTAATTTGGAGTATGCATAAGGGCTCCCTCTTAGTTTCTGAATTGCATAAAGCTTAAGACATCTCATAGAGGTTTTGGATAATTGCCTCAAAGACATACAAATGCCTCCCCCTCTGCTCCTGAAGAGCTCCATTCATTAATAACCTAAAGCGTACAAAGCACCTTGGCTGCAAAAAAGGACCGCAGTGCAACCTAATACAGCTATTCCACATCCAATATACAGTAGGAAGGAAAACACAGATAAATAATTTTCATAAGCTCTTTAAATGAGACAAATCTGAGCTACACTGCAACAAGCAAGAGTCTTGTATAGCTTGCGGTCATGTTGACTGGCTTTTCAAACCATGGCACAATGAAAATATGTCTGTAAAATCTGCAGGCGCGATGCATCTGTGTCTGCTTCTATCGGCCTTGAGCGCTCACGCAGCAGCACTGGTGCGCACACAACTCACCCACACACGGAGTCCGTGACATCCATGACACGCTGTGACTGAACAACAAGTTGGGACTAGGGGCGACTGATGCAAAGCTCGAAGCCCGTTGGCTTTGAGCCAAGATGCTACAAACGTCTTGCGAAGGTCACGTTCCCTTCTCATCAGGCTTAAACAAAGCTCACGTTGGGAAGGTCACGTGCCTCTTGACCACAGCCCCGTTGTGAAAAAAACCACGAGAAGGTGCAGATTGAGGCAGTTCAGAAAATAGCAATGTTTGGTTTGACAACTCCTGACTTCTTGGGCATGAGTTGGTAGGATTTTCCTTAGCTTTAAAACTGTAGTTCCAAAACTCATCATGCCCAAACTGACTGTGTCAACAAATCAACTTAATTTCAGATGTGGGGGCAGCTAATTGGAGTAGGAAGGTGGAGAAGCTGAGAGATTTTGAAGAAGAGTATCCCTAAGGAAGAAACTGCTGCCCTTTCTTCTGGATGCTGTTTTGATTGCTTGCACTTCTTATTGCCTTTTCTTTAGGCTGGGGAAATGCTATGAGCTGCATCTGTCCTTCAGGCCTCCTGCTGCTGCTCCAGCCACCCATCTCTGCCTCACCGAGCTGCTTTGTCTTTGTGAGCCCTCCTCAGAGAAACTGCTGCTGACCTGGCAGCTCCTACCTGAGCAGGCAGGACTGCAGAGAAAACAGTTTTTCTGTTCCCTCACCTTGTCTGATCCCTTTGGCCTGCAGCTGTGGATCTGGCCAGCTTCCAGAGAGCGAATGTGGTGATAAGGGAAGGCAGAAAGGATTTGGAAGGCATAGATATGGTGCTGCACTAGGCACCAGCAAGGAAGGTAATATTATTACTGTGATGCTGGCATGCAATACTAAAGGGCAACCATACAGTCGCAATTCATCCCAACTCTTGGAAATGACTGAACTAAATACTCAGTCAAAGTAAAAAAAAAAAAAAAGTCATTTGTAATAGCATCAAGTAAAAAAAAAGGAGCAATTCTTGCTTTACAACATTATCAATGTGAATTAAGTGGAAAGTTTAAGAAAATCCTAAGGGATAGGAACAGAGAACAGACAGCCGAAAAAACAAAGCCACCGTCTCTTTGTAGCCACTGGAAATGTCTCCTGCCCTGCTGTGGTGGCTGACAGAAAGCAGGGAAACGGGCAGGCTCCTTTCTCGGGAACCGCAGTGCCAGAGGGGAACTCCAACCGCAACGCTTCCTCACTCCAAGGTGTGATGAAAAGTGCCTACACCCTCCAAAGATGCCTGCCGCCCTTGTCCTGGGCTTTCATAGCCTCTCCAGTAACATGTCCCAGTACATAATTATCCTCCTAATTGCTAAGTTTCCTAATATCTAAGCAAGGTTGCTCTTACTATATAACAAACACCTCTTCAGCCTTGTCCTCAGCCTGGGGAACAAATGGTGAGTATCCCCTTCGTAGCACTGTTCTGTTTGCAGCCTGTTTCCACATCCACGTTTGATGCTCTCTTTATTAAACTGAACAACCTCCCTTTGGTCACCCTCTCTTGATAGGTCACGCTGTCTAAATCTCTTAGCACTCCTGTCGCTCTCGCCGAGCTCTCCCCTATGTACACAGATGTATGCATGCACCTACACACACACGCTACTTCTTAAAGTATGTGTGCCCCAAACAGGACACGCACCCCAGGAAAGCTCTTGCCCCTGCTAGAGTGCAATAATAGCCTTTCATCTCTGACATGTTGTCCTGGTTTCAGCTTAATTCAGAGTTNCGAGCGGCTGTGTGGTGCTTGGCTGCCGATTGGGGTTAAACCACAACACATGTGACATACATGAGAATGGCTCAACAGCATCTTATATGCTGGTTTATATTCAGCCTCTGGTCTCATACAACCCTGTACTCTTTATTTACTGTACTGGGGCATAGACCAAGATTCACCATTTTGGAGTTTTTTTGCTTTCAAATTTTCTTTCAAAGGTGAAACAGTTTGCGCTCACTGTTATTAAATTTTACTTTACCGATTCTAGGCTATTTCTCAAAGTTATTACAATTACTTGAATTCTAACGCTGTCTTCCAAAACACTTGCACCTCTTCCCAGACTCTTATCTTCTGCAAGTTGTATAAGAGTATGCTCTATATCACCAGGAAACTTGGAAACAAGAACTCTGGAACTGGGGCAAGAACTGTCAGCCCCAAAGGACCTCGGCGGTGGAAAGTGAGTAATTTTTAAGTTGTCTTTGAGCATGACTTTTTCAGCTGGCTGTGCTCTCCACCTCGTAGCAATTTCCTCTGAACGAGGATGTTCCTCCTTCTCAGGCGTTGTAGCTCATGCCTTCCTCCAGCCGGTGGAGGCTTCCTCATGCCTCATCACAGAAAGTGGCCTCAGGGACTTGATGTGCTGGACTTTGTCTGCTGACGTGGGGTATCATCTGGGTTAAGCCGTGCTCACCTAGACCAGTTTTCTTCCTCTGTCAGTGAGAACATTTCACAGGGCTATGCCAAGAGTTTTACTACAGCCAAGACAGAACTGTTTTGCCTTTATCCACTGGGTTAAAAGAACGAAACTGAATTAATGTGGTATGCTTTATTCTTAACAAATCCATGTTGGCTGCTTCACATAGGCTTATAATCCTCTAGGGATGAGCAAATAATTCATTTCAGTATCTTGCCAAGTATCAGAGCTGCAGTGTTTGATTTAGAGTTGTGGGTCCTCCCTTCCCTTGTTTTTTAAAGACATAATTTATTTTAACATAAATCAGCAGAGCTGCCATGCAGGTTACACCCATACAAATGGATGGAACAATGCAGGGAAAGTTCCTGGATACTCAGGCTGAATCCTCCCTATCTTAAAACCTAAAAAGAGTGATGGGGTTTTTTCAGCCAGCTAGCATTTTCCCAAACAATTCTTGCACACCATGCAAGAGCTGGTGCAATCTGCATGAGGCCATCCTGGTTTGGATGGTAGAAGTTTAAAAACGTAATTGTAGTCAACTGTGCCAGTCAGTGCTGAGTAAGATCATGGCCCCAGTGTTTTTTATTTTGTAGATTTTGTCTCACTGATAACTGTAGAAAAAAACAACAGAGTACTTTCAGCGATCTGAAATAATTAATCATGTAGGTAAATGAAGGAATATGATCCACTTCCTAAAAAAAAAAAAAAAGAGACTTTGGGGAAATGGCTGATGCCAAAAATTTTTGTATATTTGATCTATCCCCATCAGCAGGGGTCTGATACAGTAAAACAGAGCATCACACGCAGCCCTTCAGGACCACAGCTCAGTTGCTGGGGCTGGAGCACTCCCTCTGCTCTCCATCCAGTCTGTCCTCAGCACCTGAGGTTTTTCAGAAGAAATCTGGATGGGGTACAGTTAGCTGTAGCAATTAATTCACAGCCAGTCTCTGAAGGTACATTAAGCAATGTTTGCAATAATGTTTCCATTAATTTTTAGGTAATAGTGGTGTACGGTGTTCTGCTTGGAATGCTGAAGGTTGGTAGAGGTCCATTCATCAGAAAATGATGGGAACCATGGCCTCTGTGGTGTACACAGATGTTGTTCTGGTCTAGGGAAATATTAGAGATAAAAGTTAACATAACAAGAGAAAAGATGTATCAGAGTAAAAGATTTCTAGCCTTATAATTAAAAAGAGAAGAGGGTAAAAACATATCTATTCAGCAGAGACAGCGGAATAATAACTAAAGGTCACCTAATCACACTCTAAAACCAGAAAGAATGCTTTTTTTTTTTTCCCCCCGAGTTTTCAGTGAGACAGATGACTCTCTATTGTGGAGGGGGCTCAGAAGTGAGCAGAGACCGTAATGATCTCCAGCAAAATCCTTCTGGCAAGAGTAGCCGGAGAGCAGAGGTGCGACAAGGGCAAGATGCGATGGCAGGTTTGATGCTCTGTGATGGGACCAGAGCAGAGCCAAAGCCTTAGTGCAGATCCACTGGCAAACTGTCCTCAAAGTGAGCATGCCAAACCACAAAAAGAGAGCTGACTATGAAGAGTTTGTTTTTATTAGAAGACAAATTAGAAAATCAATTTTTTAAAATAGAGAAAATGGGATGTTGTGGGTGGGAGACTTCAGTGTTGATTTTTTCTAAGCAAGTTTTCCTCCGTATGCTCCTTATTTCACACTTGTGAAATAGTCAATGAAAACTTCTCAAGGACAGATTTTGCCTGGCCAGCCTCATGCGATGAGCTGAGGGGCAGCTTCGAGGAAAGTCGAATGGCCCAGCGTGTTGCTTTTGGCAGGGTTCGGCCACGTCCAGGCGCTGCCAGCGGGGCGGC
>VZTL01036243.1:0-10371 GCA_013400535.1 Scopus umbretta
AGTAAGTTTGCAGATGACACTAGTTTGGGCAGGGTATTGATCTGCTTGAGGGAAGGAAGGCTCTGCAGAGGGATCTGGACAGGCTGGATTGATGGGCCAAAGCCAGTGGTAGGAGGTTCAACAAGGCTAAGTGCCGGGTCCTGCACGTGGGTCACCACAACCCCATGCAATGCTAAAGGCTTGGGGAAGAGTGGCTGGAAAGCTGCCTGGTAGAAAAGGACCTGGGGGTGTTGGCTGAGGGCCGGCTGAATGTGAGCCGGCAGCGTGCCCAGGTATCTAAGGCGGCCAACAGCATCCTGGCTTGTATCAGGAATAGTGTGGCCAGCAGAACTAGGGAAGTGATCATGCCCCTGTACTCAGTGCTGGTGAGGCCGCACCTTCAATACTGTGTTCAGTTTTGGGGCCCTCACTGCAAGAAAGACATAGAAGTGCCGGAGCGCATCCGAAGAAGGGCAGTGATGCTGGTGAAGGGTCTAGAGCACAAGTCTTATGAGGAGCAGCTGAGGGAACTGGGGTTGTTTAGCCTGGAGAAAAGGATGCTCAGGGGAAACCTTATGGCTCTCTACAACTACTTGAAAAGACATTGTAGTGAGGAGGGTGTTGGTCTCTTCTCCCGGGTAACAAGCGATAGGAAAAGAAGAGATGGCCTTAAGTTGCACCAGCGTAGTTTAGACTGGATATTGGGAAAAATTTCTTTACTGAAAGAGTGGTCAAATGTTGTAACAGGCTGCCCAGGGATGTCCTGAGACCCCATCCCTGGAGGTATTTAAAAGACACGTAGATGTGGTGCTTAGGGACATGATTTAGTGGTAGACTTGGCTGTGCTAGGTTAACAGTTGGACTTGATGATGGTGCTTGCCAACCTAAATGATGCTATCATTCTATAAGCTAAAAATGATATCCCAGGCTTTTTGATAGTAAAATAATCTGAAAGAATAATAAAATACATTGATTTAGGAGATTTAGGGCAGATTTTTTTGTGTGAATTTTTTTGTGTTGCCTGACTTCTTGGATTTTGTTTCGTAGACCTTCTGTGGGTTCTTGGGTGTCTCAGAGGATGACACCTAAGGTGTCTCATTCCTTTGAAGCTTCTCCCTCAGGCTGGGCACTAGTCTTCTTAGACACTTACCTTCAGGAAGCTTAAGGGAACATAATTATGTTTGAGGCCTTTACTCCTCTGCTGAATATAGTAAATGACTTTTGAATCTGTTGGGCATTTCCAGAGCAATATTGAGAGACAAGCATACAGAAGTCTAAAGCATCATACTTCTACAAGTTTTGTTTCTGTAAGAAAAAGATACCCTTTGCTACAACTGCTAAATTAAGGGCAATATAACGTCCCTCCAGCATTTTTCTGCATAAAGGGGGAGATTACAAAAAGGAAAGAAGGGGGAAAAATGAGGCAGGAAAAATAAAGAACCTTGTAGTAGCGAAGAAGGAAAAGGAAGAGAAAAATCTCTCATCCCATGCTAAGATAGAGGCTGAAAGAGTAGATGGTTGCTTGGAGACCCATTCCAAATCGGCAGAAGGCAAAAGTTGGATGTGGCCTGAAAGAGAAAGCCCTGAAGCCCAGGACTGAATTGGAGCCAGTGTGTTTCTGACAAAATTTTGATGTGTGAACATTTCTATTGATCCAAATCCAAATAGGATGAAGTGGCTAGAGGTTCATTATGGAGGAAAATAATTTTATTTTCTTGCAAGTTAGACATTATGGGAAGAAAAAAAAACTTACTTTAGAAAAAAAATGTGAAATTTTGCTTAGAAATGAAATTTCTATTCACCCCAAAATATTTTACACTGACATTTTGCTTCATTTTGTTTCCTTGGCAATGTCAGAATCACTACATGAATTTCCAAATATAACCCAGTCCATCCAAGTGGTATTTTAAAAATTTTAATACAGAAACCTGTTTAGGTAAAATTCTTCCAACCAATTCTAGTTGTCGTTTGTCTCCAGGTTATAGGGATATTTTAGCAGAAGCTTCTCGGGTGCCAAGAACAGTGGGATCCCTGGTCTTTGGGCAAGAACATTTGTCTTGTTTTGGCTATTCAAAATAAGAGATCAGAAAAAAATGTAGCTTTCCCCCAAATTCATAACTTTTCAATTTTTTTTGTTTGAAAATACATCTTTGACTCCCATAGCATATGTTCTTGCATGTGTTTCTTGGCAATCCTGAAGGGCAGATCTATTTCTTACATGCTTGCTGCCTTAATTTTACTGGGGAATGATTTTTGTCCAGTATATGTGTGCAGAATTCCTGTGACAGCCATAAATTTTCTTTAATATCTTTGTATACATAGAGCTTCTGTATTAATACCAAATTTGCTACCTGCCCACCAGCAAAGCCATATGCTAGCATCAAATGTTAATTGGCTATCAGTTGGGTATTTAGTCCTACTCATCTGCTAAATGGATAGTACGAGAAACTTACACCAAAGTTAATGGAACATACTCTCTAGTCCTGTTAAATTGCTTGTCTACCATAGATTTGTTCCATTAGAATCACAACACGAAATGAGTTTTTAATTTCTTTCAGCATTGCAGGCTGTTTAAAATTCTTGTTTGTTTTCCAGTGTAGACTTACAGAAAATTAGAATCACAGGATGGAGGGGACCTCTGGAGGTCATTGAGTCCAACCTCCTGTTCAAAGCAGGTCTAGTTAGAGCAGGCTGCTCAGAACCTTGTCCAGTTGAATACTAAGTATCTCCAAGGGTGGAGATTTCACAGCTGCTCTGGGCACCTATTCCACTTTTTGACCATCCTCATGGTAAAATTGTTTCTTTATACCATGTTCCCACTTGCGTCTGTTTCTTCTTGTTTTATCTGTGTGCACCTCTGAGAAGAACCTAGCTCTGCCTTCTCTTTATCCTGTGATCAGGTAGTTGTAGACAGCAGTAAGGTCTTCCCTTTGTCTTCTCTAGGCTGAACAAACTTGGATCTCAGCCTCTCCCTATACGCCATGTTCCTCAACCATCTTGGTGGCCCTCTGCTGGACATGATTCAGTTTGTAAGTAGTTTTTCTTTTACTAAGGAACCCAGAACTGGACACCACACTCCAGATGCAGTCTAACAAGTGCTAGATAGAGGAGAAAGTTCACTCCTTTTGTTCAGCTGGTTTCACTGTTACTAATACAGGCCAGGATGTGGTTAGCTGTCTGCCACAAAGACACACTGCTGAGTCTTGTTGAATGAAGTTACTCCATCCTAGGTGCGGGACTTTGCATTTGCTTTTGGTGAAGTTTATGAGGTTCCTGTCAGCCCATTTCCCAGCCTTTGGAGGTTCCTCCAAATAGCAGACATCCTCCAGAGTGGATCAGCAGATCCCCACCCCTAATTTGGTGTTGTCTGGAAACTTGCTGAAAGTGCATTCCATCAAACCATCAGGCTGTTAGTAAAGAAAGGAAGCAGTATTGGCCCCCACATCACTATCTGAGGGATACCTCTAGTGACTGACTGCCAGATGGACTTTGTACCACTGATTCTAGCCCTTTGAGTCCAGTACTCCAGGCAATACTTGACCCATCATCCAACCTTATCTCACCAGTTTGGCTATAAGGATGCTATGGGAGATTGCGTCAAAGGCTAAAATCAAGGCAAACAACATCCAGTGCTCTCCGTTATCCACAGAGCTAGTCAGGTCCTCTTAGGAGGCAATTGTGTTAGTCAGGTATGATTTACCCATGTTAAATCAATGATGGCTGTTCCCAATCACGTTCCTGACCTTCACGTGCTTAGAAAATTACTTTGTGGGAGATTTGTTCCATAATTTTCCCAGGCCTGTTGTGAGGCTTGATGGCCTGTAGTTCCCCAGATTACCCTTCTTGCCTTTCTTGAGGATGGGTGGGACATTTGCCTTTTTCCAGATTGGAACTCTCCAATCCCCCTGACTTTTCAAAGGTGGTAGACCTGTGATAGACAGGTGATAGGCCTGTGTCCATCCATTGCAGCACTCCAGTCAGGTGAGCTATGCCACCATATCTCCATAATCTCAGAGATGTCACAGCTCTCCACTGTGCATGGAAGTCTTCCTCTCGGTTGTACCCCATGTTGTGTGTGTGTGTGTGTGTGCGCATGCAGGTACCCGAGAGGAGCCCCAGTAAGGCTGCTTTTACAAGGGTAATGCAAGAGTCTTTGCCATCCTGTTGTCCCCAGCTGCTTCCTCACTACCTCGATGCCTTCACTTCTCTTTACAGTATGACAACCCTTCCCCAACACAACTAATTTAAAACTCTTCCCACTGTGTTAGTGAACCTGTTGGCAAAGGCGCTCTTGCCCCAGTTTGCGAGGGGAATGCTTGCCCTGCACAGCAGTCCTTGTCCTTCAAAAAATGCGTCTTGTGGTCATAGAATCTGGAGCCCTGCTTGCAGCACCAGCCACACAGCATTGTGTTGACTGTGGGATGCATCCACTCCCACCTAAGCAGTGAGCCTCCTCACTAGGAGGACTGAGGAGGTACCACCAGCGCTGCATCCCCTTCACTGTTATCTCAGGGCTATCCGTCATTCTTGATATGTGTAAGGTCGCTCTGGTGGTACCATTGGTACCCACATGGATGAGCAGTCAGGGGACTTAATGTTTAGCATGTGGCTATTTTGGAAAAGAAGAAGAAGAAGAAGAAGAAGGAAAACAGCTTAGCACATCAAAATGTTAGCCAGGGCCTTTACTAAGGCTTGTTTTTATGGAGTTTGTAAATGGAAGACAAAAAGAACTCACTGCAATGGGTATGTTTTAGCCATTGCTGTCTTTGGTAGGAATATTTCTTAGCAAAATGCAGTTGTTACAAGAAGCCATGAAAACCTGCAAGAGTGGGTATTCAACATTTGCAGCTCATTTTGTTTAACAAGGGACCAGAAATGTGCCTGATGTCTTTTCTACCCAGCTTGTCATTAGCCCCCACTAGCAGGGGTGGGAATAAACTGTTTAGACTGGAAGTGTTTGAATTAAATCTGATCAACACCTGGTGGCACAAAAAATAATAGATGAAAAAATGGTTGTTAAAGCTATGGACACATGTAGAAACACAGCCATACAACAGCTATTAGGCTATATGCTCTTGGGGAGCCAAGGACTGAGCCAAGGCTACAAATTGTGCAGTAGTCTGCGCCTAGGGATGGAAAACCATGTATTTGCGTTGGAAGGACATACTGGAATAAGAAAATACAGAATAAATCAATAACATATGAAAAGGAAAAGGAAGACGCTGTAGGCCAGAATTAGGAAAGAGTTGTTGCTTTAAGGTAGTTTTTAGGTAAATATTGATCAGGTATTGCTAATGTTTGATGCATCTTAATGCTATAAAAGGCACTTGAAACATTCAACATTTCTCAGGATTGTGCTGACACACCATGTTGGACTGTGGTCCTGCTGCAGTAAGGTGGTGTAGGCCCCTCTGAGGTCAGCGGTAGGAGGACCATGCCTTTAGCGCAAAGAGATGTTTAACATTCAGTGTGGACTTCTGCATGTGAACTAGAGTGAGCATTGGTAAATATGGATCTCACTGGAAGCAGGGAAGATGGGAAATGCATAATCAATATCATGGTCTGACAGCTGAGGGTCTTCATCTGCAGCCGCTCAACCGGCGTCTTACACATCTAGTTCGTGACAGTGGTGCCCAGCCAAGAACAAGGTTTCACAGATTTGTACCTAAGGTTGACTTTGCACTTTGAGAGAACTTGGAGTAAAAAGCGAAGCATGTTCCTAAGTCTTATAAAGAACAAAGTTTAAACAAAATACTGTTTATTTTATCTGTAAGCAGCAAAAAAAAAATCTGTGTTAGAAAAAAAAAAAGATTTAAAGATAGATAAAAAATTAAGATTTAAAGGGTAAAGAGGGCTTGTGGAGACAAAGAGAGGGAAATAGGTTTAGCAAGTTGCTGCCTGGTATGGAATGAAAGGAAAAAAAAAAGGAGCTGCAAACTCATCAAAAACACAGTTGTTAATTGAAAAGCTGACAGACCTCTAACTACAGCAGCGCTTCTGGCCGCCACTATAATAAATGTAACTGTACATTTAGAGTAATTTGCTAATTTGCCTAAGTAACACCCACAGACAGCAACATGACATAAATACATTAGTGGAAGCAACAACTGTAACCAGCTCATACAGGTTCTTGGCTGCTAGATGGATGGATCAGATGAGCTGGAAAAGATTTACAAAACGGAATAGAAATGGAATTGTTAACAATATCGCAGCATACAGGAGTTCTTTATTTTCCTATTTCCCAAGAATGCTTTAAGGCCTGTAGATGCCCATACAGATTGTAGCATGTAAGTAACATTTTTAACTTGTGTGTGTGTGTGTGTGTGCGCACACCCGGAAAACTTGTAGAGACCGAGTACATGTCTGCAAAATGCTAAGCATTTCAGAAGCAAAAAGGACAAAATTTACATCTCAAGTAGTCTTTCGGGTAAATAATTGAATCTCCAACATTCAACATGTAATTATAAATATCTGAAAAGAGTTTCTGTTAATAAATATTCTAAAGGCACATGTGTATTGGGTCCACAGGAAAGACTGGAAGCTGTACAATCAACTTTCCTAATGCATGTGTTGCGAGTGTCTGACTTACACTTTGGAATTGCCCAGATCTTTCCATTTGGCAAATAATAAGTTCAGCCATGTGGCATCTCCTCTGGGCTAGCACTGTTCTGAGTCTTCCGTTTCCATAACTTTGTTGCATTTTATTCTTAAGTCCTACTCACACCGACTTTTGCCACTGCATATTGACTGGTGTTTTACATTCTCTTAAATATCCTACCTCTGGTCTAGGCTTAGGGGCATCACTAAAGGTTTCTATGTTATCAGCAATACATTTTTAAAATAAAACCTGACAAGATTGCTGCTATGCAAGGTCAGTCGCATGTTCAATAAACTGTTTCTGCTTCCAGTCTCCTGTTCTGACTGTCTTCATCCTGATGCAAATTAATGGTGCAGAAGCAAAGCTCATGAATGCAGCTTTACACAGTTTCTGTCTTTGTTTCCTCTTCGATATACTTAGAAGGTTTCTATTGATTTTTTTAAGACAGGTGATGCCTGCTTTCAAGGGCAGAATTCAATTGATCACCAAATGTGGAGTCAGGTAGAAAGTTTCTGTTGCAGTGCTTTCCTCAGGAAGAACCCATGTGTGTGGGCATATATATACCTACCTTCAGCAGGAGGTTGTTGTAAGGTTTTTCACTAAATACAGGTTGTAAAATACTCTCGGGCATAAGTCACTTTAAATTGCAGTCCATGGATGTAAGGAAATCACTGAGAAAACGGAGCAGGAAAAAACATGGGATAGAGGCAAACTGCGAGACTTCCCCAGGGCATGTGGAGTTTTGACAGCTAAACCTAACCCCTGTCTTGCTTGAAGGCTTGATCTTAATGTCAGAGCAAGGAGGGCAGCAGACCCCTCTGGATGACCCAAGTTCTGACTCTGTAAGACCTCCTCAGTACAAGCTGGTAAAGACCGCAGCTCTGGGAGAAGAGAGCTGACATTATTTTACGAAGCGTTACGGCCGATCTTCTTTGAACCCTAATTTCTGTCAAAGAGTTATCATCACTGTCACAGTAAGTGATATTTGCAGCACAAATGGCAATTAACTAGAAGTAAATAGTAGAGCAGAAGTCTGCAGACTGGTTTTTAAGGTTGATGAGTTGAAAGTAGTTTCAACACATTAATGCTAAGCATGCTAAATCATAGTGTGCCCTGAAAAAGACAGTAATGTCATTTACCTAAAACCGCTGGGAATTACAGTAACACGTTGTAGGGTTATGCCTGATTGTTTCAAATATGTGAACGTATTATAGGATGTGAGTCCATCTGTTTTCTTTTATCGGATTTTCCATAAAACAAGTAATTTGTTTGTTTTTCACTGTTTTAGGTAGCCTGCCCTATGAATACAAGATTGTGATAGCAGGAAATCATGAATTGACCTTTGACCAGGAATTCATGGCTGACTTAATCAAGCAGGACTTTTACTATTTCCCCTCTGTTTCTAAGCTGAAGCCAGAGAGCTATGAAAATGTACAGTCTCTTCTAACAAACTGCATCTATCTTCAAGACTCCGAAGTGACGGTGAGGGGATTCAGAATATATGGCTCCCCCTGGTAAGCAGGTTTTTAAGCATACATTAAAAAAATATTGTTGATTGCTATCACATCAGCCATTTTGTATGCATCAGCTATATTTGGATTGCTGTGTTAGGAAGAAAAGTAATACTCAGTTTGATAAAGTTTTTATATTTTCTTGTAATGAATCATTCCTGTGACAAAATAATGTACTATGGGTATTGTTAGCCAAATAATGATGGGAAAAAGATAGTGTGCTCTTAAAACTCTCAGCCAGGAGCAGTTCTCTAACATAGTCCATTTAGGGTTTTCTTGTGTCGTAAAATATGTTTTCTTTATTTAGTGAGTTTATATAATTACAGGTTAATTTTATTGCAAGAATTACATTCTTTATACAATTTTCATGCTACAGATAATATTTAAGGTTCATTAGTGTATACAGTAGTCATTTAACGCAGCAAGCTTGTTTCAGTATTTGTTTAGGTTTTTTTTTTTAATATCCCTCAGAATCTTACTTTCTTTTATACCATAATAGCTTTCCTCAAGGTAGAGTTTAACTTCTAAAGTCAACAAATCGGTGTCAACATAGTAGTTCATGGATTTTGCTCTGCTGGAGAGAGTGAACACCTAGAACTCCTTGACAGTATCGGAGACAGATGGGCTTTGGCTTCCTGACCTCCACCTTGGAGCTCATATGCTGCTTCTGTGTCTCTTACTTATGTTACATTACTACTATGTTATTTCTGCTAACAGGACTGTAAATCGGGTCCTTTATGAGCATTCAGTATACGTTTAAAATAAGTAGAAATTTATTTCAAAAGGCAGGTTTTTGAGGGAATCTCTTATTCTTCCTTTTAAAATCACATCAGGCTGGAATGTAGCAAACAAGTTGTCAAACCTGATGCATATACCCCAATGTGAATTTTCAGTGTGAATAAACTGTGAAATCTCTTGGATTTTTTTTTTAATGAAAATTGGCATTTTCCCATTTGGTTACTTGAGATGGGTGTTAATTTTCTCTGAGCTTATTATTCTACATTTGTCTACATTAAATAGCTTTCCTCTTAAATGCACCCTTCTCTCTCTCCCTCTTAGATCTCCAGATCTTTCTGGGTTTTTTTCAACCTACCCACCTGCTGTGTTGTAGTTCATCTTCCTCTTGTGTCTACTGTGTATTCAATCAATGTACAATTTACTTCATTTTCCAAATTATTAGGGAAGATATTAGATGGTATCAGTCCCAATATTAACTTCTGAGAAATGCCACTTGGCATCTCTTCCCATTTTGATGTTCAACTGTAAATACTGTAATTATGCTCTGTTTACAATATGTCTGGCAACTTCATATCTTCATTGCAATATTCGTAACCATGCACCATATTTCCAGTGTCAGTAAAAATTATCCAGGCAGTAAAGTACCAAAAGTCTCATTAAAGTCTAGATAAATTAAATTAAAGCAAAACACTATCTATAAAGTAGCACTAAGTAGAGGCTAAAGGAAACCATTTGAACTTTCTGTGTATGATTAAATCTGTAAAAATCTGTTGAGAAAACTTTTGTCCACCCACTAACCCATAAATAATGTTTCTGTAAAATCAAATCTGCTGCATTCCCTTTGTGCACTAATCCTGTCATTTTTTTGCACTACTTGTCTAAGCTATCTGACATGACCTCTTCTTCAGGAAAAAAGATTGCTTTCCATCTTTTATGCATCTTCAGCTTATATCTAAACTTCCACCCTACATGTTTCGCAGTGTTGCTAACTCATCTCCCACCCCCTTATGGTCCTGGAAGATGCAGTGTTGTAATGTCCTTTGAAGATCTTTGCTTACTCCATATGGGAGAAAATCTTCCAGCCAAACTGGTTTTTGTGCTTATTGAAGTTTGTTGAATGCTGAATGAAGTTTCCATGCTAATTGATGTCATGTCCAGTGGAAACAGCAACAACAATAATAGCAATAATAAATCGCTCTTCATTAGTCTATCAGAACAGCAGATGCAGAAGTAACGAAGTCACATCAGCCAGCCCACCAGTCAGAAAACTTAGGAAGAGAAACAGCGATTTTGTGTGGGTTAAACTAGCTCCCTGCTAGATTGGAGGCTGTAGTACAAGTCTATGCCTACGGATCACTACTGTTCTTTAGCATTTCTTTTTGTGTCTATACTTCATTCACCCTGAAAAGAGAGGTTTGTCATAGCCTCTCTGGGAAATCAATCGCAGTTTCTTTCTACGTCATAGGAATGTAATCTCTAAAAAAATACGGAACTTTGGTGAACTTTCCATGATGAATCTTTTTTTGCCCTTGCATTATGAAGCCA
>VZTL01036246.1:0-19366 GCA_013400535.1 Scopus umbretta
TACTAGTTATAGCCAGGTAGACAGAGCACAACTCCATCCAGACCATCAAGTATCTCAGCATGTATTACATTGCCCCTCTGCTGGAACTTTTATGGGAACAGTTTTTCCATGCCACCTCCCTCCACTGCTCTCTAACATAAGCATCCCATCAAATTTGAAAGACAACGGTATCTTCACATTCCCCCTTCTCCACCACTGAACCAAGGGTTGGAGAAGAACATTTCCCTCCTGCACACTGCAGGAAACAATTGTTTTGCTCCCCTATTGGATAGAAATCCAATTAAAAATATTTAAGCCCTGTTCAAAACTGGATTCATTTTACACACAGCTCCTCTCCTTGTCTTGACGTCCTGGAACAGCCAACGGTAACTGGGAGCAAAATTGTGAAGCTGTTCTTTTGGAAAAAAAGAGCCTGGATATTGCCACCAGAAGGCTTGCAGACTCTGAACTCATTAGCTCTCAAAATTAAAAGCACTTACCTCTTCAAGGACATCTGCAAGCTTACTAAGTATCTCCTCAGGAAGGCTCTGGAATGTGGGAACACTGCAATACAAAAGAAACCTCAATTAATGGATCCCTCTATACAGGTCATAAATCTAGCTGCATTTCTCTCATCTATCTTCCAGAGATATTTTGTCCTCATCAACTGGGGCTGAACAAGTGCTCACCAGAAGAGCTGCATGCATATATATATAAAATGGAAATCTGATCTTCTTCTAGCAGGCAAGATGCATTTTGTGATGATGGGAGACCACTTGCAGTAAACATCTGGAAAACCACTCGTAAAACTGGTAATCAACTAAGAATCAATTAAGGATTTACTGGAATTAATCTGCACCACAAAGCTGCTCTGTCACACGTATGACTGTACAACTTTTTCCCTCGTCTGCTTCCATTCCAGCAGAAATAAGTAATTAAAAAAAAAAAAAGGGGGGGGGGGGGGAGAAAAGATCAGATCAGCTCAGAAGCAACAACAGATAAAAAATTGATAGAAACCATGTGCAGACATAATAAATGCAGAGCATGACATTAAAGGACTGTTAGAATTATTGAAGACTTCATTGGGAATTTTACACCCAAGTTAGTTTGCTTGTTTTCTTTTGCCAAAAAGGCAACTTTTCCTCTTGTTCAGTAGCACTTCCCTCGGCAACAGTTTCCCAGGCCAGGCTGGACCTGCTGGTAAAGGTGAGAGGGCAATGCAGCAATCAAGAACCCACCAGCCCTGGGTCCACAGGACTGAGATGTAATTCAGTTTGAGGCAGGATGAGGGATATGAAGTTGGGTCTCCAAATCTCCTGCAAATAACCCTGACCTTGAAGTTGTATCTCCACTACCTTACAGGCTGCCCAGCAAGGTTTTGGAGTCTCTCTCTTTGGAGATATTCAAAAGCCATCTGGACATGGTCCTGGGCAACCAGCTCTAGGTCGTCCTGCTTGAACAGTGGGGTTGGACCAGATGAACTCCAGAGGTCCCTCCCAACCTCCATCAGTCTGTGATTCTGCAATACCTTGGTCTCTCATTCTCTATTTTTCATAAAAACTTTATGTTCATCAATATTCCCAAGTGATGCTAAACAAAACACAGACTCAATGTACGTTCTAGAGGCAGGAAATCAGCCCTGTACCTGCTTTAATTCAAAACGCTTCTCATCAGTAGACTAATTAGCAAGGCATCTACATGAAATATTGGCCCATGCCTAGCACTGAGCTGATATAGCTCTACTGAGGCTATCTCCAAGAACACTGTGCTCAAGAGTTGCTTTATCAGAGTCCATTACGTGGTATAAACTTAGTCCTACGCTTCTAATATTAAACTGAGATCCCCAAGGCATTGCCCTCATTTCAGGAACATAAGTGATCAGGTGCAAAGCGAGGAGGGAGGGGGCTGTCGGGAGGAGTTCCCTGCTGAGAGGTAAATATAACCCAAACCAAATCATGTTTTGCCTTTCACACAGGGTTTCACTTCTTACTTGGGATCACATAACTACATAAAAGTTATTACCCACATTTTTGTGAGCTAAAAAGCCCAAACCAACCCATACGTTTTTTGCAAAAAAGCCTCTGGAGAACAATTCCTGGCATGTGCCTTTGGGGTGATCACCCCACCTGTGTTTCAAGGGCCCTAAACACTTTCCAGATGCACAATTTGGTGGCTGCTTCTGCACCCAGAGAAAACCCACCCATAAAAGCAAAAGAAGGCCTGAAGACCTTGCAGAGAGCTTGACAGCAAAACCCAGTATTTTGTCTGGGGCCAAGCATTAAGTGCCTGATGAAGTTAATTTGTGAGCACAATTAAAGCAGAATTTGTTTTTATTAGCTTAAACATATGCTATGCTGCAGTGGAATTAGAAAGTTTGGAAGCCTTCATCATTTATTTTAAAAAAAAAAATTAACTTCAGCTGGATTTGTTAGTTGATAACAAGACAGAACTGGCCAACTAGGTACAGAAAAAAATCATTGTTCGTGCTCTCGATAACATTTTTTTTTTTTTTCCTTAGGAAGCACTCATTTTCACTGGAAACACATGGGTCTGCAATGTAACAAGAGCAAACAGAAGCAACTAAAAAGGAATTATATGATGTCTGGGCCTAAGTATAAAATGAAAGTTCATTATACCAACTCTAGCATTCCCAAATGAGGAATAAACTAATGGGAGAAGATAATACTCCCAGACATCTGGACAAATTTTACTGTGGTTGCACCATTACACTCCCAAATTGGGAGAGAATGCATCATAGCATATTTTTACAGATAATTATGTCTGTGCAGTCCAAGGGAGGGTAGCAGAAGACATCTATTATAGACCAAATGCGTGAGAAACTGAGAAATAACACACAAGCTTTGAACAAATTCTAAATCTTACTATTGAAAACTTAGCATATTAAGTAAACAAGAAAAATTTCCCAAGAGAAACGCTTAGAACTTTAACACAGAAATAGAGCAGATAATGGGAAAAGTCAACTTGTTGACAAAACAAGCTCCAACTACATCACATCACAGAACAACACAATTTACGTCACAGATTTATGGTAGTTTATCATGGGCCAGTATCCTTCTACGCAGCTAGAAGTGACAATACAGCCAAATTATATTTGGGTCTCATAAGAAGAGGTCTTCCAGAGCTACCCATCACTTTAGTACCAAAAAAGACCTGTACTCAACAAATGTTTTTATAAGATCGTGGAGAGAAAACATTTATTGACCTGGCACAAATTCAGGCCAATAGAGCTGATGATAACACTGACAGGAGAACAAGATTTGAAAACATGCTCAAGTGTATAAGACAGTATTGAATGCTTGGCTTGATTCTGCAGGTCAATTAAAACAGACCCCCACTCTCTCCATGACAACATTGAACAGATTCATAAAATAGATTCTTGCTTTCCCCCCAAACCTGCCTGTATTATTTGAAGTTTTACGTACAAAGATCATTGTTTCGGAGATTATTTCCATGTGGGTACTTGCACTCAAAGGAAAACAGAGCCTCAGCTCTAAAGAGAGAGCTTAGAGGAAAACAGCTGAGCAGCAGATTGCTCCACGAGGGAAAACATACACTAAGAAGACAAACAGGAGCAGACTCAAAGGAAATGTTTGAAGATGCTGCAGCACAGCAACAGGTAACAAAAATTACATTCTTTTTTCCACAATTTTGTGAAAAAGTCTGAAAATACACATAAGAGAACATCCAGCACTTGAATTCAGATGTATTGATTGCTTATGATAGAAGAAATCCCAGCAAATGCAGCTTAATCTCATCAAGACATTACTTGCTCTGTCCCTAACAAAGCAGGGTCAAGCAAACCCAGACTTCCTCTGGGTAGTTCTTCTCCAACCGCTTCTTAAAGCCCATCAATAATGAAGATTTATTAAAACACCCATACTATCTACTCTAGATAGTAGCAATTGCTACAGGTAGAAAAAAGGCATTCTGGTATATAACATTCAAGTCTCTCAACCCAGGTTAAAACTCATGACCCTTCCTCCTACCTGCAACATACTTGATGGACTTCATCACACTTCTCTCCACAACCATCCCCCACTTTAGCCAGGAACTGTCTTCAGCAGACTAAGCACTAGCAACTTGCTCAGCCTTTCCTAGCAAAATGTGTTTCCTACAACTCTGGTTACCCAGTCCTCCTGTGGACTTTCTCCAGCTGCTTCTTATTGCATATAACACGGGAGAAATTTCTCCACCTGAACTGACTATCCTATTGAGAACTCGCACTGAAAGGGAAAGATCTGCACTCCAACACACCCATGCTAAGGAGGGAACCCCATCTTGTTCATCCTGGGCGACCACCTTGATCACTCCTGGGCCAGAGAGAAGATGACCAGGGCTTTCTCTGCTGCCTAAAGGTAAACATATTTTGAGAGAAACTGGTTAAGCACTTAATTGCAGAAGAGGCTCCAGCTCTGCTACAATTTCCCCCACAAAAAAAACAGCTGAACAGTAATCAGCTCTCCACCACCTAACACCTCTAACACTGATTATTCAAAAAAAACCCAACAACCCCACCCCTGTGTGATGAGGTTATGGAATAAAGCTGGATATGGAATAGAAGTGCTTTCACAACTGACATTCTACTCACCTGCAGCCTCTCCCTGCTCCTCACAGTTATTTATGGTGATATGGGTGTTAAGAAGTATTTCTACCAAGCTATTTATGTTTATTTTATATGCCCCCTTTGCAGAAGTACAGCCTAAGGTCCACGTGAAGAGATGCCTCCAGGCCATCCTACAAAGTTGCTGGCAGCACACAAAGCAAACCAGATCCATAACTTAAGGAAATTGAGTCCTAACAGCAAATGCCAATAAACCCTTTTTTAAAAAAAAAAAAATAAATCAATCCACTAACATCACAATGTTTTATCACAAAAGATACGTGACTGCCATCAGGGGTAACAGGATGAGGAGCAACCTCTGACCTTCTCCAGTCTCCCTGCCCCAAGCCTCATTAGATTCTTCTTTGAGAATGAAAGGAGAAGTAGCTGCACCGGTGGAGGAGCTGCTCATGCTGGCAAGGAGATGTGACTTTTTGCTGGCTGTATTCCACACTGTTCATCTACAGAATATTTTGTAGGCGATGGCAGTCCATGTAGCTGGTGAGGGCACCACGGGGAATTGCTTGCTGTCTGCAGGAACGGCAGAGCAGCTATTTCGGTTGGCTCCAAAAGCGACACGTTTTCACAGGGAGCTCAACATGCTGAACAGAGGCTGCCAAAATAGGAGAAAACAGCTGTGCCAAAATGTCCACGTTGAAGCTCCATCCCAATATAAAAGCAAAGACGTGCCCATCCTGAAGGCAGTGGAAGGAGGTGTGAAAGGTCAGGTTTCCATCCCTGGTGATCTGCTCTTGACTTTTAGATACAAGCAACATCCCCCATTAGCAGTGCTTTGATTCATCCTTTTGATTCATCCTATGGGATTACTCCTGTACTAAACCAGCAAGGGCTTCCAAATAATCCTGACTGTAACCCAGGGCACTGATTTTACCCTAAAATATACTTGGTGGCCCAGATGCCAACACTCCGACAGGACATTTATCTTCCGACACACATGAAAACTGTGCAGGGACCTTGGCCGTCTTCCGTCCTCAGCCCAACACAAAAGCAGCTCTTCACTTTCTAAATGCATTTCAGGATGCGTTTCCCAAACTTTTGAAGGGCATTCATTGAAAATGTTCATCCAGCTTTGCACTTGGCGGCAGACGGTCTGGTCCTTGTGGGTTAAATCCCCCCAAAACCCTTTAGCTTTTATTATTAGCTGGGACTGTAACAAATGCAGTTGTTGTCACCCTTCTCTGCCTTGGACCAGATGGGTAAGCATAGTTTAAAAATTAAAACAGATCAGTAAAAGGAAATGAAGTCTGTCTGCATTCCCTGAAACTCTTTTATTTTTTTGGTACCCAACTGGAATGAAGGTTGAAAAATGCTAACGGTTTTGTCCTTGCTTTACCACATTCGGGAGGCCCCTACAGCACTGCCTCTCTCCTCTGAAAGAACTGAGGCTAAATCTTACCTAGCAGAAGCTGAGGCTTGATTTAGGATACTCACAAAACCCCATGTTTTGAACAACACAAGCTGGAAATGCTACGTACAGGCAGCCACCCACCGGCCATCAAGTTGTCAGGTAGGGACTGCTGGCTCTGTCAGGATCACGGCCTTAAAAAAACAACTAAGAAATGTGTTTGCAGCCTTACTTATGAAAGTTTACAAAAATTTACTATGCAATCTTTATTGCTGTCTTCTCTTTGCCTTTTTTAAACTGGGACATATATTGGGATCTTGTAGGAGATAGTTTCAGAAGGAGAAAATAAAAAATCTCTATTGTTCTTATGCCACACATATCTTAGTGGACAGATTCTGTCCCTGTCATGTATGTTAATACAGCCACACAGAGAGAAAAAAAATAAAATGCTGATTATGGGACAAACCCTAACCTAAGCCAGGAAGGCAGAGAGCAGAAGCACAAAGCAAGACCCGCCTCTATGTTTTGCATTGTCCCATATGTGGCATTTCATTCCAGTACTTTAAAAATGCATTTCCATCCTGGTAAGCAAGTTGCATGCTGAGTTTCAGATCATCAGCAAAACCATCTCCCAGGGTGCTTGGAGATGTCACGGGGATTATCCAGTGTCAGAAATGCCCGGCAATGCCAGAGCGCTGAGATCATGCCATGACTGGACTGTGTATTGGCTTGCTGGGGAGAAAATGCAAAAAGTTTTGCGGAGGTGGTAGGGTGAGGAGTCTTTTTTGAAGAGTGAGAACAACTGCAAGTAGTGCCTGAAGCCAACACAGCTGCTGGACGCCTCTGTGCATGAGGCACCGTGCAAGAGAGGGAAGCGTGTGGAGTGAGAGAGGTGTATATTCATTTTGTATGGCAAACTGTTGCATCAAAAGACATTCCTCTTTTTCATCAGATCAATAGGTATTATTTCGAAGATAAACTGTTGGGGTTTTTCCATATGCAGTACCCACCACAATAGAAGTGGCAGTAAATAAGTTCAGAAAAGGTGTATTTAGTTCTCCAGCAACTCAAGCCTTACCCTATTACAAATGTAATTGGTAAGACAAGGCTAGTTTTCCTGAAGCCATCTTCTGCACGTTTTGCTAAGCTTAAAGAATATTAGACAAAAAGGAGAAAGGGAGATGGAGAGCGACAGTCACTCACACTGGCATTAATTGCACTTACGTCTGGCCTTGAAAGCAGCTCATACAATGCAACTCTTAAGGAGAGAGAATAGATTTGCTCTGCAGGTGCTGCAGATGACATGTCTGCTGTGCTAAAGCTACAAAAGCATTAAAATCATTTGCAATTGTTAATCTTAGAGAGGGTGAAAATGTTATAGCTACAGTTTTAAAGCTCTGCCACTCATGACACAGACCTTATTCTGGTAAATAAACTCCCGAAAGGGGTTTGTAGTGAGGGTTTTTTTCTCCCAGACATCTGGTTATATACTAAGAGCTGCTATAAATATGAAAATGGGAGAGATGCAGAAAGCAAATGAACTGATATTTTTCCTCATGAGCAAAAGACTAAAGCAAAGCAAGTACGAAGGGTTGCATTTTTTTTCCCTCTCGTGATGAAAGGATAATAACGATGCTAATGGATGAAGTGGTCTGCTGACGTCATGAGGCCAAAACTCTGATTTCCCTGCGGGGAAGGCACACGGGGCATGCGTTGCAAAAGGATCTGGCTGCACACCCTGTTTTGGTCCAGGTTCTGCTGATGTTCAATAGGCTGCTCAGGTACTCCGGAGTATTATTTTCCCTTGCTTCTGTCAATCCCTGTCTTTCCCTGACAGGGGTTCATTACCAGAGACAGCCCTCCTACTGCATCTCATTTTGCAGTCACTGGGGAGATTGTACAATTAAAAAAAAAAAATAAATCGTTGCTGTCATGATGAGAGGGCAGGAGAGAAATTAGCAGGTATGTAAACCCCTTCACCCATTTTACATGCATTCACTCAAGATTATTCGTCCTGAAAAGGACAATTGCTCCCAAAGAACCACAAATGCTCAACAGCAGCAACTACTTTGGAAACATCATTAAAAGTTAAGCAGGCACAGTTCTGGTTACTCATCTCAAGCCATCAAGAGCAGCACTGCCCAGTAGTGCTGCTCTTATGCCAGCCTACGGAGGAAACCTACACCTGCTGTTACTGTTGGAGTATGTTATGGGATTTTTTTCTCCTACAGCAGTTAGCATTTCTTCATATTTGGAAATCAAATTATACCTACAGTCCTAAAGGAAACCTTCTGTACCTTCCAACTCACCCATCTTTTCCAACATTATTATATAGGTTATTAAAGATAATAGCTGTCGCAAGAAGCCTCACACCCCTGTACCCTGCGTGTTTTGTTCCTATGATCTTGCATCCGCAATACAGCCAAAATTAAATTGTCCTTGGCTTGCAATGTGATTATTACCTCTTCAAAACATTTTACTGTCAAGGAGGTTCTCTGCAGCCTTTTTTTCCCCATTCTCTGTGAGATTTCATGGGAAATGAACCCTCACCCTTCAGCCTCTGTGGACAGCCCCGGAGTGCATGCACCGAGCCCAATTTCCGCTTCTGCATCTTGACTGAAACTACAAATGCATCGGCACCGGAATAAAGTCAAACAAAACCCATTATCTCACACAAAATGCTAATGCCTAGAAAATGAAAGACTTTTGCAACTGACTCTCATGCTGTGTCTCAAACGAGATCCTTAAATGCTGATCAATACTTTGAAGACACAAGGAGGGTTTAAAGAAGTGACAAGTCGCATTTGCATGCACAGTTCGTTTTGTCCCATTCCTCTAAATTGGGTATGTACAACATCTTCAAAACCAATTGAAGCCAGGCGTTTTGTCTGTAACAGATGTCTACTGCACTTGACAGCAAATTGTCATAATAATATCTTGTTCACGAAGACACTGACAATACTAATTCCGAAGCATGGACCCTGTTTTGCAATGTTTGCTGCTGTTGTAATGCTGCTTCCCGCCTCCCTCCTTTTAACAGTCATCATTAAATGTATGTATTACAAAGATTACCATAGTTTTCTGTCTTCATAATGACATATATACAAAAGAAAAACAAGCTGTAAATGTTTTAAGGTCCTCTGAATCACAAGCATTTCATGTTCTCCGCGGCAACTTCTTTCAGTGCCCACCAAACCAAAGGGACCTCAGAGCTGCGTCCCCAATATTGAACTTTCAAAGCAGAATTGCTCCTCGACACAGGTGTTGGCTGAATCTACAGGATTCACAAAGCAAGTATTAAAATATCTAAATATCTTTCTTTTTTGGTTATTGTTAATTACTACAAGAAGAATCAGAAGACTTTTTGTACTATCGCAAATGAATAATACAGGATAAAAACATATGGAAGTCCTGCCCGACACATTCCTATGTAGTGAGTTGGCAGGGGTAACCCCACGGTTGGCAGCGTCATCATTTGCCAGACGCAGCAAAAAGCAGCAGAACTGACTTCAGGGGCAATCTTGAGCTCCTCACTCTGGATCAATGCATCTGAGTTGATGTACTGAGGAACAAGTCCAAACTAAAGCACTTTTGATCAGTAGATCATCGCCAAGAACAGTCTTCCAGGTATTGACTTAGTTACCCCCTCCACGGAGAAATAAACTACAGAAAAGACACCAGAGTCCAGAACAGTTTGTTCCTCTTCATGGTGGAAAACTAGGACAACCATGTTTGCATGAAATTAAGAGAGAGGCCCCATGCAAATTCATCTCAGAGTGCTTGATAAAGGCATTTGAGACCTTCCTACAGACAAGTACTATCGGTACAAACCCCAGGTAACACCAGCAAGTACTGCAAGACATCCAGGACATTCTAACCAGCCTAATTCAGTGATTCTAACCCAACACATTGATGGGCAAAACCCCTTTCCTCCTAATTTCTAACCTGCACAGCCCCAGGGCAGCGTTGAATAATTACTACTCACTTGGAGACACAAGAAGAACATTGACTTCGAGATATGCCCGAGGCGAAAATACACAGCCAGCAAATCCCTCCCTATTTTAAGCAAAGTCATTCTCTTGGCAGCGTGCTCATTTGCCGGTCGCAGCGGAAAGGACAGCACACGCGTTATTGATTTGGGGCTGTAATTCAGGACATTTATCCTCTGCGAAGCTCTGAAGGCAAACAGATGGTGGCTTGTCTTAATTCCTTATTTCTAATGGCTTTTGTTCATATACTCTTGGGAATGCTGCTGCTGTTGCTCTTTGTCTTTTCGTAGAAGAGCTCTGCTGTGTCTGAATGCCCTTTTATACATGTTACAGGGACCTTTGCCTGAGTTGAGTTTGGATCTACCTGAAACGTGTAATACTACATGTTTTAGGATGCTCAGCATACAAAATACCTTTAAAATACCTCTAAAGCCATAACTGGTACACCTCTCTTCCTCCAGGATATGCTTCAGTCCCCTTACTGAATTAAAGAAAAGAGAAGAATGATTTAATCTTTGAGTTTACGATGCTCTTGATTTTCTCGTCCCCTCAGTAAAACCCTTACATCTCGGGAGTCCAAAATTTGCTATGCACAGTAAGCCTCCGCAGCATTTTTTTTTCTTTGCGCTGAAAATAGAATACAGCTGAAAGTGAATTAAATGTTGAGGATTTTCAAGTGGCTTGGATTGGAGAAATAATCAAATAAGCTTGACAGATTTGAAATAAGGTTTGAAAATTCAATTGTTTAAGAAAACATAATCTTGGGAATATTACAGACAGGCAAGCAATATAATGGGTAACAAAAAACTCAAACCAAAACAAAGAAACTGTGCTAGGAAGACAATTTCAATTATTCAATACAACTCTATTCAGCTGCTGTCAAACAATCTTTGCTTATTGCTTCCTCTGCATTTGCTTGAAGCCCATCTAGGGGCTGCAACCCTAAAACCGGCTCCCAGATTCTCAATTAGAAGACATTTCTGTGAAGGCCGGGTGCAACCCTACACCCAGGCTCATCCCAAGGTCCCCGTTGGGAGCACGGCGCATAACCCTCCAGCTGGAGCGTCTCGGGTTTGGATGAGGACCAGTGCGAGCACAGATCCAGTCACGTGGACGTACCGCAATCCACCATGCACTCCAGGCACAAAGTGGTTTGGAGAAGGGGGGAAACATTCTGGCATGCAGTAAGCAGTGAGACCGACCGGCCGTGGGCTGGTTGATCCGTGTAATGGCTGCTCTCATGCCGGAGGGGAAACTCTCAGGAAATTTTGTGTTGGATCCAACACATGTCCCCACTTGAATGGCAACATATCTTTAACTTCACTCTATGCTCCACATCCTATTTTTCCATTATTTCTCCTGCTGCAACATGAAAGCTTCACTAACTTCTATCAGTTTGTTTAATTAATTGCTAATCAACAGATTACAAAAGATCAGCACATTACACAAACGCCTCTGTATCCCAAGAACAAAACTCCACAGGCATGCTGCTACGTCAGTCCTTCTGAGCTGACAGGGGACTGCGATCGTTGATGCTCAAGGATTGTTTGCCTGTGGTTGAACCTCTAAACCTTTTCCACTTGGCATGATTTGAAAGAGTGATAAAGACAATATTGAAACTTGAGTGTTTGGGAATTTTTAGAGGGTACTCCCTGAGCCAACATGGTTGATATTTAGACAGAGCACTAATACACGGGGAAGGCAGGACACAATTTCAGGACTTCTCTTGCAGACAAGAAGCAAGCAGAATGGAAACCAGACCCTGAAATTAGCCCACAGGTATGTCAGTGAAGGATAAAGGACAGCGGGGAGGGATCTAAAAGGTATGAAGCTGGCGTAATATTTTTTGATGCTGAATCTTTCCTCTGAGCCCTGTGACCCAGGATGTGCCGCGCTGCCCCTTTTTGCCCATGGCAGCATCCAGTGAGCCTGGCTATGAGCATAGCCTGCCCTCATGAAACAGTGAATCTAGCACCCTAACAAAAATTATTTTTCAAATGTAATTTATGCCAGTCAGCTTTTTTTTTCTTCATAGAAAAAAGGTCATGGTAAGATTACGGCTCTGGCTGACAAAGCCTTTTAATTCAAGGCCACATGGCATCTTGATTTAAAATGTCATTATATATGTTTAGAAGGAAACACTTTAGATTAAAATCTCACTCACTGACAGATATGAAAATATAGTTAAAAGAAGTGAGCAAGGGCTGTTGAAAGCACTTCCCATAAATCCATTTCTGTCATTTCTATTTTATTGATGATCATTCCTCAAGTTTGTAGATGAGGCAATTTACTCCTCTCAGGTGATTAACGTCTAACAAAACGCCCTTTAACAGTCCAAGTATTCAATAACTTATTTTTGGAACAGGCATGCAGATCACAGCTGCAGCGTCAGAGCGAGCACACAAGCATTGACTTGAAACAAGGTAGCCAGGTCCTCCCTGACAGCCTCCTCCAACAAAGGTCTGTTAACACTCACTGAAATAATGAATTTGTCATGCAATATGGATTCAGAGTAATTATTACCTACATGGGAGAAGGATCAGGTGGTGAAAATCATCTTACAGGCAAAGGAAGGCAAGGTCCAGTGGAATTACAAATCAGATAAACTGAGATTTTTATCTCATTTCCCAGTTTCTAGCAAGGCAAGTACTTGAACGGCATTATCTGGGGCAGAGCCACCTTCATTTGGGAGCCTCTAAGACAAGGTTGGATATTTTCTTATAAAGACATGCTTTTTCCTTTCTCTAAGAAAAATTTGGTGGCGTATGTCTGTGGAGGTTGTAATGGATCTTAGTGGCTTAGGGAGACTGTCACTTTTCAGTTGTCTCTTAGACATCCAGGACCTCATGAAGACAGCACTGGGAACAGTTTGCTTATTTTTTGGAAATTTTTGAAACATCAGTTTAACCTGTCATCTGAAAACACAGAGGAACAAAAGTTTCTGGATTCCTGGTGCCATTTGGAATGGTAAATCCCATTAGCCTGGACTTATAAATTGAAGTCATGGACTGCAACCCTGGTTTCCTCCAACAGAGGATCTAGGAGATGCTGAGCATCTCCCTTCCCTACAACTGCAGTGGAATAGAGGCTGTGTGGGACAGGACATCTACTCCCTTTAGACTTCTCTATATTTGTTTGATTCGCTCAACCTCACCTCTTGTTTTGAAGGAGGGTTTGGACCAGATGACCCCACGGACCTTTCAAGCATAACCTACTCTGTTAGAGAATCATAGAATCATTAAGGTTGGAAAAGCCCTCTGAGATCATCTAGTCCAACCATCAACCCAACAACACTATGACTACTAAACCATGTCTTGAAGTGCCACATCCACACGTTTTTTGAACCCCTCCAGGGATGGGGACTCCACCACCTCCCTGGGCAGCCTGTTCCAACGCCTCACCACTCTTTCAGGAAAGAAACATTTCCTAATATCCAATCTAAACCTCCCCTGGTGCAACTTGAGGCTGTTTCCTCTTGTCCTAGAGGAACATGTTATTCTATGCTCTGAAGGAAAATGCTGTTTTCTTCTGTATTTACCTACTCCAGATAAAGGCTTCCACTTTATTGAGCTGTTCTGAATATCAGGCCAAATAGATTTTTTTAAATAACATCTTTTATCTTTCCACCCTAGTACAAAGCATTAAAAATCCTGTGTATATGGATGTGTGTGTTCGTACACACACATATTCCAATTTCCTTTGAAAGTTATCTTGAAAGTTTTGTCTATCGAGCAGCTTGGATTTTCTTGTTAAAATCAGTACCTTATTGATTTGTAGTGTGCTTCAGCCAGCTGGTCCACCTCAGCCTCCTTGTTAGCAGCTTAACAGAATACTTATTCACTGCAGGTCAGTTGTAATTTTCTAAATTATTAAGAAGTTAAGGATTTTTACTATCCCTCTGAGGACACTTTAGCCTAAGCCTGATTTGTCTTCATCTAAAGTCCTGCAAGCGTGTACTTTGAGATCGTTTTCACTATACGTAATGCCCTTTCTATTTTCTCTACACTTTAAAATACATATTTCTAATTGCCTTGTGAACTGCTGGGGCACACAATGAGTGTGTCTTCATTGAGCTCTAGCAACTCATTTCATCTTCTTCCAGAAATAATTATGCTTGTTTATTGGTCTCTATATGAAGTTTAAATTATTCCTCCTGGTATGCATTACCTTGTATTTTTTGAAGTCACAAGTCATACGCTGCTCAGTTCCCACAATTTAAGTCACTCTGGTGATTACTGTCCTCCTTAGTTTTTGGTAATCTATGAGTTGTATTTATTGGCAAGTCACTTGTGTGATATTTCCAGAGACAGTATATAATTGAATTTAAAATGCATTCCTGATGCTCATAAAAGCAATAAAAATGTCACCTTCTGCCTGCACATTAAAAATTCATCCCAAGAAAGTAGAGGACAAATGCATAAAATTACGAGGTGCAAATGTATTACGTATAGGAAAATGAGACCGGTCTCCAACTGGACATAAAAACATTTAATAGACCTGTGCTCAAATGGCAGTATTTTCTAAATAAACTTTTCTAAAGTCACCAAAGAAAAAATGCTCCCATTAGTAACTTGACTAAGCCCACTTTAGCTTGCTTCAAAAATGTGATTTGTACCAATATTAACAAGATGCGGACCCTGTGTGAAATCAGAATTAATTCCCTGAAATAAAAACAAAAAATATATACCATTTCATGTTAGGTGATCCTACCCAGACAGTCAAAATCGTCTATGTGACTACTTTTCTGATGAACATACAGCAGCAAAGGGGAGATTATTAGCATTTTAAATCTATGCCCACTCAGAACAAAACTTCGACACTTATTTAAGATTCAGAAACTCATCCCTGAGTTTGCTGAGGACAGCTGTCTCTGTGAAACCGGGCCAGTGGAGCTGCTGTCATTTGTCTTTTCTCTTCTGAAATGCTGTCTGCATGCACCTTCTAGGTTCACATCTCTCTCTTTAGATTTTTTTTCCACATCTGAATTTATATTGAAATCACCAAAAGATTCAACCTAGCCCACCCCCACGGACAGGGCATGGAAATAACATTCAGAAAACCCAACTGTTTTCCCTGCCTTGAGCCAGTCTCAAGCAAGTGGCTGCGGCATTGCAATGCTTTTGTTTTCCCCTTTAATTTTTATCTGTCTTAGCCAAAGAAGCAATAAACCTTTCAGGGCAGTCCACTCAACTCTTGCTTTTTGCCTGCTCAACACAAAGTCATGTTAACAGGTAATTAAGCACATTGTGAGTCATTAACTCCTCTCAAGATTGCCGGGAGACTTCTTCAAATTGGATCTAGAAGTAGAAATTAAAATCCGTCTTTTGCTCATATGGATTATTTTTCATAAGCACGAAATATTACATGCAACCTCCTTTTCCCACATCAGAGCTGGCTGGTTTTGGTTATTGCAGCTCTGGGGCCAAGCCCCAGTCGTTCCACGCCGTTGTGTTTGGGAGCCTTGCTGAGAACCCTGCATCGGCACCACCACAAACCGTGCACAGGCTGATGAGTTTTCTTCCTCTGCTTGCGCTAATTCAAATGCAAATGCCTCCAGGAATTCAGTATTGAGGATTTTCTATGCTCCATGTTGTTGTGGTGCTGATAGCTTGTTATTCCTAAGACACTTTGTAGAGTTATTTAAATACAATAGTTTGAAATAATTTAACCAAGCAGAATATCTCAGTTCACGCTCTAGCAGCAGGCAGGTTTGCTGGAGGTGGTTTGTATCCCCTGCCTGACATTGCTCTGCACCTTCATCTACTCACTCTGAGTAATTATTTCCTGACCAAAATCTACACTAACAGGGGGTTTATCTTTTAAGTACCAGCATCAAGATGCAGCTGGTACCTTCTAAAGAGGGGGAAAAACCCTCTGAGAAAAACCCTTCTCCCCAGATCCTCAAAGTACATGCAACAAACAAATGCCATCATTTCAAAACCAAAACCAAACCATCATTTTAATTCAAACTCATTGACAATTGCTCAGGAAAGCCAAGAATACTTGCTTCTCCAAATGCAATATTTATGAAAATGGAGTCATGCAGGTTTGGCCATTCAAAAAGTATTCTTACGTGCTACTGCACGGTTTACTGTACAGTTTTGCTTGGAAGAGCTCAGGAAAATACTTGCACCATGGAAAGACCAAGTGTGCCAAGAAGGCTGTTCTCAGCCTTTCCTGGAGAAACTGCTCTGTCTGGCATGGCAAAAGGCCTTAACCGTCCAGCCAAAAAAACATCTCATGGAAGGGTGAGTCTCGTGAGATCCAGGTCAAGCATTGGTGAACACCTGCACTTCTTTGGAGAGTCTCTTCACGTGGAGTCTCTTTACTGGCAGAGACTGAGAATGGGCCACCCCAGGTATCTGATACCACCATGGTGAGGACTTTATCCTGAGGAGCAGGTTTAGGTCAGCCCAAGAGTGAGAAAAGAAATTGATCTTGAACTATCAGATAGAAGTCCATATTTTTTGGCTTAAAGCAGATTGAAGAAAGAGCAGACCTCCATTTCTTTCCAGTTTGGTGAAAGCTCCTACACTCACTTCCAGTTTCACTTCAGTTGGAAGCTCCCAAATAAGAGCTAGATTCTTCGTTTTCTTCAAATCAACATGAATTTAACACTTTCAGTTCAATAAAGGGGAAAATGTCGTTCATCAAAAGCCTTTCCTTTTTTCAGGTCAGCTCATTAACCAAACCCTCCCTACCCCAGGCACTCCCAGCCTCCCACACATAAGTAAGATGAGCAATTCATCAGAAAATTGGCTCACATCACTTAGAGAATATTTTCACACATACTGTGACATGAAGAGAGACCCCGTGAATTAGGTGCGAGGAAGACAAAGTAATCAATTTACCAAACCTATAATCTGTGAGAATTTAGGGATCAAATAAGTTAATTTTACTCGGCAGGATACCACACTAAGCAAAAGCTTCTGAACGAGATCTACTGTTGTAAATGCCAATGGCTACTTTCTGTAACAATTCATTTTCTGCTAATTATACTCGCCTATCTTTAGATCAATACTTTCTATATCTTCATACTTCAGCTTGTTAAACCACTCTGAAGGGAAACTACTATTTGTATGTATAAGGCAGATTGCCAAGTCTCAAGACAATTACAAATAACAAATGAGATACACATCTAAGCAGCTATTTCTAATCACATTAAAGTCTTTGTACTTAATCTTTCTTGTACTTTGCTAATACAAAACACAACAATTACCAGGTAAAATATATGTACTCAGAGAGATGAACAAAGATGTGCTTGGAGAACGGCATACACAGGGCCTTTTTCTAACCGTCAAGCATACCACAATAAAACCAAGAACTTACCCTACTCAATGTGTTTTCCTGTTGAAAAGCATCTTGACATTTGAGTGTGCAAATAACCTTCTTATTCTCACATTATCACAATACACTGCCCCCGTAACAATGGACCACAGCATTCAAACCAGCACCAACACAGTGTTTCTCTTGCAACTGTGAATACTTCTGGCACTTCAGAGCCCACTGCTGTCTTATCAACTCCCCCATACTCCTTCTTCCTCTGGTTTTGTACATCAGCTTACGCCTGTAAGCTGCACTGTCCGTCCAAACAAGCTGTGTTTGACCATCACAAACTAAAAATAGCTCAAATACTCAGAATAGTGTGGACTCGGGCTGAAACAATAGTAAAGGCATGAGTACCACCTTCAAAGCATTCCCCTTAGAGTGAGTTTCTTCCTTATAAAGGCTATTGATTCATGCCAAAAGACAGTGCGGACACTTTTTCTTGCCTTTGAAGATCAATGTCCCATTTCATTCCATGGGGTATTTAAAGATAAGAACAAAACCCGTCGCCTTCATCACATTTCTCATCTTGTTCCAAGTTACAGGACACATAGAGAGAAGCACGCAGAGGACAGACACATTTGGAACAATGTAAATCACAAAAAGACACAGAAAATAGCCCCAGTAGCTGGTCATGTAGCAGGACAAGCTTTATGAGCCACCACCATCCATCATGCTCTACAACCCGTGTCCAGACCATGATGGTAATCTCACACTGCTCTCACTCAGCCTGTTGGGTGAAACGCAGAAATCCAATGCTTTTGTAGCACAGTGATAACCCCTGTGGTAAAAAATTAAGAGGTACTAGATAACTAAAAGCAGTGAAAGTTAAAATCAATGGACAGAAAAAATTAATTCAGGAAATATCTGACATACTCCCTTTGCTCCTAGGTCCGTCAACGGTCGTGGGTGCTTGTAGGGAGGTTTGTTTCTGTATCAAGAGGAGGAGCAGAACCTGCCACTGAGCAAAGAAAGAGTAAAAGCTCCCTAAGCCACCTTCTTAAGATTTATTTCAACTATTTGTTAAAGCAAATTTTCTTCTTTTACCTGCTAAATTAGCCACTGATGAGCTCCCCAAGCTGTAGGCATGCAAGACAAATAAATATAGTATTGCAATATCTGGGATATAGAAGTGGATAAACACTAACGGATTGCATTAGTATGACACATTTAAGCATCCTTCATCCTGAACATTTTGCAGAGATACAAACTAAATACAGAAAGGAACTCTTTTCCTTATGAATCACTGCTTTTATCCCATGAATATAATGCAATATTATCACAATATTTCACCCACACCTCTAATTGCACCCAAACAGCAAACTAGCAGCTTTTTCCACGCCGAGGCTTCATTTCCAACGCAGCATGCTTTCACATCTCTAGCAGAAGCTACAGCATCTTTTTGTAATGTCAAGGCCAAAATTAGATGTGCTATTCCTTGCCAAAGAGTATCAAAGGGTGGCCTCACTGCACGCTTCCTAGCAGACAACCCAACGGAGGGCTGGAGTTTAATGAGCTATTCGTTTGGAAGCATGCCCAGTTCTTTACTTAATTTGGCCTTTAAACTCTAATACAGTTCAGAGTACAAGATGTGCTCCTGAGTTATGTGTTGCGACAAGACGAATTCAAAGACCATGTCCCTATTCTTCATCTCAATACGGTTTGTTTTGTATTCAGTAACATGGTTTATTTGCAGTCAGCAACTGTTTCATCCAGATTACTAATGAAGATTAAAATCGCCCCTTCAGAAAGATCTAGACCAATTCATGCATTTTATGCTCCCATATGCATGGTTCCAATTTGCAGAGGAAGTAATAATTCATTTTATTTCAAAGCTCCTAAGAGCCAGCGCATGCTATTTCATTTTCGCTTGAACAAACATAGACTTCGACACGTATTAATCCCCAAAGGATTTCCAATCAGCAAAACATGATTACATGATCTTTATTCAAACGTGTACATCTGAAGGGCTTTGTGTTTATTAAGAGTTAACTGAAGTGACAGCTAGTCAGACTCTTGAAGAAATCTTTGTTCTTGTTGAAATACATTTTTCGTAAAGGTCTACCAAATGGCCCGGAAAAAAAA
>VZTL01036246.1:19404-71800 GCA_013400535.1 Scopus umbretta
AAAAAAAAAGAAGAAAAAGATTTCAGGGACAATTGGCACATCAATTTCCATTTTTCCATCAGTCTGTTTCTCATCCACAGCTGGGTTAGCTGGGCAATGTGATAATTGTCAGCCACCCATAAGGAAAGATGAAATGAAGGCTAAAGCCTTTGATATGCAAGTTTGCTTAAAAAAAACATATGGGTGGGGTTTTCTTCACTGTGGTTCTCTTCAAAAGTACCAGCCAGCCTTTTCCAGCAGAGAGAAAAAACACTTCTTCATAATCTGTCTAAACGGATTTAAGAAATAGTTATCAAGATGCCTCCACTTGTGAATCTGTATTGGATCTTTCTGATTTACAGAAAATAAATGCCAATTAGATAATGTGAAGAAATAACACCTTTCTTTGACTTTTGCCATCATTAATGACTCCATTAGATGGAGGCTGTGGCTGGCAGACATAGGTGTTGCTGATATTCTTTCTATCCTGTGACCATTTATTTCTTAAAAGAAGAACTAGCCCCACCTAATCACCACGTCACGCTATGGGGCATATTAGTTATCCCAACTTTTCCTCTCTTCCCCAGCCATGACAATTTAACTTCCAGTGCTCCGATTCAGGCTGCACATCCTTCAGACCAGGCAACCCGTGCTTCAGATCTGTGTTTCTAAAGCATCCTTTCTATCGGAGCCTGAAGCATGTTTCTAGCCAACACCACATTGCTACGCGCTACTAAAACCTATGCCAGGAGAAAGGGGCAATGACAGAGGTTGTTTTCATCAAGTCTAAAGCCTTGTGCAAAATGCTGGGTCTTTGCACTTTGCACTGCAAACCCACTTAGTAAATACTAAACAGCAAAACAGCAAATTTAAACTTCAATGAATCCTTCATAAAAAAGCAGACTCCACATGAATGCACTGCTGACTACTTAGTGACACTGTAAGTCCTGCCCGAATGTTTCAAACCAAATCTCAGTGTCATCAGAAGTCTACTTCCACTCAAACCTGAGGCCCAATTTTGTGGGCTTGGGAACAGTGTAAGTGTGGAACCAGCTATAAGGGACACAGTCAGTGGAGACACAGTCATCAAACATTAAATATTTACTATTTTCCCTCTAAGATCTGAAATTTTACTCATGTTTTCACTTTCTTCCCAGATCTCAACTTTCCTGGCTGTGTCTTGATGCTTAGGACTCGCCGCCATAGCAGAATCTATTAGTGTCAACTTGAATGTGTCGAAGTAACGCAACAAGCCTGATAATAAAATTATTCTGTTTCACACTTGCAAAGTGTGTGGAAGTTGCACACCAAGATCTGTAGTTTCATCAAAACCACCCTGCAAGTTCTGGGATTAAAGGAAAATTTCATCCCACAGGAGCTAAATACCTTTTGAAGCCTCAGACAGCTTTCTCGCACACACTGATATAATTTTAAGAATTTTATCACGTCCCTTCAGCTCTAGACATGATAAATAAAAGGATAAAACTCAAGTATATGTAAGTCCTGTTGCCACTGTGGCCTCCTCAATTGCATCAGTTAGACTTTCCCGTTTCCTGTTTTGTCACGTAGTTTTAACATCGGAGCTGGATCTCTGAATAAGAAAGAAAAAAAAAAAAAAAAAAACCCAACAAATCTCGCGGTCCTTAAGTCAGGATGGCTACAAACAGCTACAGCTCGAGATTCCCACTGAGCTGCAGTGGTGTCTCCATGGCCGGGAGGAGGAAAACCCCCCCACACCCTTCAGCTGAAAGCTCACGCGTTGGCAAACCTCAACTTTCAGTATGCGGAAATATATAAAAGAGCCTAAAATACGATGTTGAACTACACACAGGCTATTAGGAAGGTAACTGCTGTTTCCTGTGATTTCGATGCCCATCAGGTCACCATAAAAATAAGCTCGTTTAAGACCCAGCAATGAAACTAATGTGAAGAAACAGCACTTAGGCTCAAGTTAGCCTTTTCCACTACTGAATAAGCAGTTGCCATGGAAATGAAGCTGATCCTGCCTGACCTATTTTTCCTATGTGTGGTGGTCATCATGTGAAGCATTACTTCTTGCTGTGGCATTTTGCCTTGATAAATATCTAAAATTGAAATAAAAAGATCAGGTTTTTAACTACTCAGGCATGTACAACACCCCGTGGTTTGTTTTTTTTTTTTTCTATCAAGACTACTGACTGCAGAAGTCCCAGCTATATTTATTTAACAGCCAATTTTTAAACTGCAGTTTACATTTTTAGACTTCATTTGAAACGTGAAGTCATAGGAAACACGTGCCACTACTTTGAAGCCAAAGGTATTTAGAAGTGCTCATTACTGCAAGAAAAAAAAAAGATATTGAAAAAGGAAGACGGCAAGGTGATGCAAAAGCACTATACACCATGAGTCTACTAGAAAGCAAAACAAAGGTGATGGTACAATTCCTTTTAGGAAAGTGGCATTTTTTTAGTTAAGAAGTCTACCCAACACTGGCTGAGTAACCAACATGCCCATGTCGGTCTTCTGCCACCTGGGCATGGCAGTAGGGCAGGCTTCTCCCCGCATCTTGAACTAACTATTGCTCTGAACTAGCTCATGGCTACCCACCTGCTGCCAGATTGCGTTTAATTTCACCCTTTTTAGTGCCAGTTGTCCAGCCACGATGCCAAAACACAAAGAGGCACCAATAAATCCAAAACTGGCCCATAAAATTCCTCCTGAAATCTTTCCACAACAGTATCCTCAAACAAACATACTTGACATGTCCTATACTCTTGAGGACAGAGATCCCCCCCAACCTCTCTGGTGACCTGTCCTATCCTGGACCGTATTTTCCAGGAAAGATTGCTCTCATGTCCAGCCTGAACCTCCCAAACCTCAACTCATGGCCCTTTGTTTCAGTACTTGCCAGTACCAAGAAGAGTTTGACTCCATACCTTTGCAACTGCCCCTGCAGTAATGGGAGGCTGTTCTTAAATCTCCTCTTAACCTCCTCTGTGTCAATCTTAAGAGCCTTATCTGGGGCTCAAAACATCTGTGGCCTCTCCAGCATGGAGTAGAGGGACTAAATGCTTACCTTGACCTGCCAGCTGTGCTCTTCCTAATGGTGACAGTCGTTCATGTTTGATGACTCTGTCTCAGCTGACTGTGTCCCTTATAGCTGGTCCCATACTTACTCCAGTCGTTCATGGTGACAGCATGCTGGTGGCTTCTATTCAACCTGGACCCCCCTGTAGAGCCCAGGTCCTTTTCTACAGACCTCCGGTTCAGTTAGTCAGGCCCCAGCCTCTGCCAATGCATGGGGTTATTCCACCCGGTTATTCCAACCCAGGAAGAAAACCTCTACCCTGTACTCCATGTTGAGTTTCATGAGGCTGGTTTTGACCCAGCAGACAAATTTCTCAAGGTCTCTTTCAAATGAAGGTCCACTCTTTGGCTTGGCACCAACAGCTCCTTTCCCCTAATTTATCTATGGATGGACATTTGCTGAAAATGACTCTGTCCCACCTTCCAGGCTGTGAATGAAGTCATGGATTACCTGCCCCATTATCAACCCGTAACATACTCTGCTTTTCACTGGCACTAGCTAAACATCAAAGCCATTAATTACCTCTTTCCAAGCCCAACAGTCCTGCCAACTTTCAACCCATCTAACCATCCGTGCGTCCAGCCCATTTGTCCTCAGCTTCCAAATGACAACGCTACAGGCAACAGTGTCAAAAGCCTTCCTAAACCCAAAACAAATGACATCCACTGCTCTTCCTTCATCCTCATAGTCATTTCATCATGCAAGAAATCCATCACCGAGAGAGCAGAAATTTCTTTCATTATTTCTGAAATATTCTGACAACAAGTTATTCAGCCCTAAAGCTGCATTTTTCATCAAATAAATCATTTGCCAAAATGCTTGGCATTGTGTATTTGCAGGCAAACTCAAATCTTTCATTAGGATCAAAAGACAGTTTGGATACACAGTTTTCAAACATGAAGCCTAAGATATCCTTCTAGCAATTAGTCTGTACTCAAACTTTTCCACCAGCTGTGGAAGAAAGGCACTTTTTCTACTACTTTCTCTCCCTAACACTGCACATATTTATAAGCATTTCAATTTGCACACAGATAAGTGTGGTTTCCTTGGAGCCCGTTAGTAATTCTCCAGAAGTTTTGTCTTCACTGGAAACCTCAGTTGGTTTTCCAATTACCAACTCAACAGTTCTGTGAAGAGAAAAAGTACTGGCAAACATAATCCAAAGGCATGATTGACCCCGGCCATACCCAACCCTGGCATACAAGCACTGGCAAGAACGTTCCTCTGCCATAGACCTTCACGGCTAATGAAACAACATTGGTGAAAAACACTGGGATTCATTTAATGTGACTGGTCCACTGCCTATTTAACTACCACTTTGGACCAAAAGAGAAAAAGCAGTAATGGACTGACACTGATTTCTGGAAGCCATGTTGCATACAGAATAACTAATACAGAACATCTAGGGTGTTACTTTCAGTATCTATTGGTTTAGGGTGCAAGTTAATAGACTGTTCAGTCCCACGCAAGCATCTCTAAAGCTGCCTCATTTGGGCAAATGAGAGCAAAATATTTATCAGCGTCACCAAAGTACTCATCTTTGTTTGAAGATGAAGGTGCTTAATCAATTGTATTTGAAAAATCTGTTAAATAATCTAAGGCACATAAAAATGTTCTTTACTCCCAAGTCTTCTAACAAGACAAGGAGCTGAGGGCTTCCATATGCAGCCAAATACAGCACAGTGAAATTCAGGCGTCTCTTAGAAGAGGGGACCAAAAAAAAAGATACAGAAAATAAACTTCAGTCTGTCAAGAAATGCTCACGTTACTTAGTCATCTGAATAATAATCATAATAAAAAACCCTCCTTTCACACAGGAGCTGATACATGTGAATATCTGATTATTAGCAGGGCAAAAGGAAATGAAGTTTGCAAGCCTCCAACTGCATTTCTAACAGCATATAAAAGTTTCAGAGTAGCTGCCACTGAGAGGACCAGTCCCAGTTCGCCAGACCAAAAAGCAAAATATTTTAAAGCAGACACCTTTCACTGCTGAAATCCTTCTCCTGAGCATCACTGAACAACTCCTTTGAGGACAGGAGACTGTCAGATGCTTTGGTAGGTATCTATATGTAATTTGAGCATGAAAATAGACACGAGAATAGGGACCGTCTGGAGCAATAACATGGACAGGCAGATAAATATTTTTTTTCTGAGAAATGTCAGACACAAGGACAAGCTCTGAAATGCCTGTGACTATCAAATGGCTGCACGCTAACCAAGGGCTCCAAAACCGTCTTAGGGGCCCAGGAGGGAGGAGAGTTAAATGGGTCATGGGAAACATATCCTTGAAAAAGAAGGTTAAGAAACAGACCTGGATGCTCAAATCTATCACGTTGCCTATGCTTTTCACCCAGCAAGGTGAGTCTATCTTGCTGAGACTTTGAGAGCAGTCACATGCAATACCCTCTCCTAATTCTGCTGTGTTAGTGCTTTCACTTTCATTTCCAACCCATTGATTAACGGATTAATAATCCGATACTGATGACTTAAAAGGAGCTGAAGGGCTTTGACCTCTTTGGATGGGAGCTCTGGACACTTGGCTCAATTCAGCCACCCTGGTCAAACCATTGGTGAGTGATGCACGCAGGCAGCATGACAAACCAGGATCATCTGTGGCCATAAAAGAAAGATAAATGGACGAGCATCACACTCCTTGCTATTTTCCACGTTGCCAGTAAACTGTATCAGTATTGTTTTATAAATGTAGGAGTAAAGACTATTGCATTTCACCTGGATAAAGGCCGCAGGACTAAGTTTTCTGTGAGTCCTCCAAAACTTTAAAACTAATCTCAATACTTGCATGAATCATTCTCAAGGAGTATCATTTAAAAGATAAATGGATTAGTAAATTCTAAAAGTCAGATAATAAACCGTATACTCAGATTCCTGGTGCAACACAGGACTTAGGACTTTTTGAACTGGTTGCTTAAAGCGGAACACAATTTTTAGAAAAACACTAAAACTGGATTTTGAAATGAATGATATCATCCATCACGATCTTCTCCTATTCTTTCAACAGTTAAAAATTACCTCTGTCATAACACCAGGTTTATTGCTATCCCAGCTCTACTTCTGGCCACATTTCTTCCTTTTTTTAAGAGTCTTTTATTAAAGACTTTTCCCTGCAAAGACTTGTATAAACCGCTACCTTGTTACTCTGTTGTACTTCCCTAGATGTAATGCGTCCCTCAGTAGCAGGCATCTTTTCCAACCCTATAGGCACTCCCATGGCTCTTCTCTCAACACTGTGCAACCTGCCCATCTGTGTTCCTCCCGAATTATGGACACCTGAGTTGGGCGAGACCTTGCAGCTGCAGAGAGCACACCATATTCAAGCTCATGCAACTGTCCTGGTTTTGACTGTCGATTCAAGGACTTCTTCAATCTTTTTCAGCCTAGCACTGCATTAGTTTCATTTCCAGCCAGGGATGCAGACCCTCCAATCCTTTTCTAAGCTAGCTTTCAGCTGCTTCATACCAGATCAACCTGCTCACAGGTGTCTGAGTACAGATTGTCAATGCTTCCACACTTATCATCCAGATTTGTTTCCACAATGAAAGATCAGAAAAAAATTTCCCAAGACTTACTTCTCACAAGCCCACTGTTTCTCACAATCCTGTCATCTCCTTTTACAATCTGAATCCCATTTCAGTTGCTATATATTTTGTCCAAGATCAGCATCAGCCTATTTTATCAACAGTAGCCTGACATAAACTCTCTCTTCCATTTCTAGAACCCCTGAGCTGTTGCAAGATTAATTCAAAACAGTTTTAATGACCAAAACCCCACCCTCAACAACTCTTAAAATAAAGTTTTGATGCAAGCTACCTAGACTTGTTGATTTTAAAATAATTCATTCTAATAGCTGCTGAATTTCATCATCAACATATTGAACAGTTGGATTACTGCATATTTCCAATTAATTTTGCTTTCTTTAGACAGCGTTACCATTTGCACACCTTACAACCCAGAGTGGGACCAGTATTACGACAGCTATTGGTTTCTTCCTCTTCCATGGCTCTTAGCCCTATTATTTCTGTATTTTTTCTCATATGCTTTTGCTTCTTTTATCACATGTCTATGCTTTACTTTTCTATAGTTCCTACTTCATCACCACCACTGTTCCTTAAATATCCCAAAAGACAGAGTCATTAATGCCAGTATGCTTCAGCAGCTGCCTGTTGCCTTAAGTATCTCCTGAATACCACATCTCATCTCAGTGCTGTTTTGTCTTATATCTATCTCTTCCACTCTTTTGGTATGGGATCTCAAACTGGGACTGTTCTCAACTGGCTTCCTCGGACAGCTGAGTATTTCTGGGAGCCCACGACTGGTTTGGGTTCAGGTTGGGCTAAACTGACACCCTACACTGCTTCACCTGCATGCCACCAAACTGGTCAAACGTCAGAGGTATCTTCTAGTTCCCATGATGGCATCAAGGACATCTTCTATTTTACAAGATCAGAGACTGCCTGTTCCCATCTCTCAACAGTTCTGCAGAACCTCTCTCTACTTAATCCATCCACTACAACTCACAACTGTTGCTCATCTTGAAACGAAACATGAACCATGCTCTGAAAAACCTCCCAAGTGCCTCATTACAGTCCATCCATCTTTAAGGCTTTAATACCAAGCATCACCGCTCAGCTCGGTCTTGCTGCAGCTAGGGCATGAATAACTAACCTGGGCATTTTAAATAGTTGATGCATCAAAGGCTCAGAGATTATCACCCTATAGCATCTGCAAAATATCAACCTAACGAGTCTTGCCCAGGTATTCTGGGCTGCCTCCTCAGCTCATCTCTTGTAAGGGAAACCTCAACAAAGCCATCCAAGGCTGTCCAGGATGTAGCTTGTGCTGCACATCTTGACTTGGAGATCACGCTACCTTTCCAGAATCCGAAATTTTAAGTCACACTATAATGTGATCAGAATAAAGTAACATTAATAACTAATAATTTTATTTACTTTAATATTTGCAGTATAAACCTCAAATCTTAATCAGTCTGTTCTTCACTATGTTTTAGTAAGCAATAGAAAGCAATCTTCTTAGTAAATACAGCCACAAATATCCACATAATATTACAATACAAAATGTTAATTTGGTAAGGATTAATTCCTTCAAACAAACCCTAACACCTTAAAAATCTCCAGTTATACCTAATGTTCTGCATTGAGCTGTGAAGAGCTTGATTTCTTCACTGCTGCAGAAACCATTAAGATCTAAGTAATTTCTCAGCCCAGCTTGCACCGGAGCTCAGGAACCCACTGTCCTCTAAATCATGACAGCAACTAATAATTAGGCAGCAACCCAGCATTGGTTTTGACCTGACACAGAATTACAGACAAGAGTTTTCTTTCTCCAAACAGGCAGGATGTCAGATGTAACCATCCCTGATGGCTACTGCAACAACAGAGGACCAGACTTTGGTCCCCTTTGTTTCAGTAGAAAACCATCTGGTTTACCAGTAATTACATCCTGCTGATTGATCTGTACCTGAGATCAGACTCTTGAAAAGTAAAATGTTGATTCTCATCATGGGAAGAAATGATAGCTGATGACAAATAAAAAAGACAGCAGTCACCCTAAAAGAAGAAGGGATTTGGAAATTAAAAATAAAACCCAACACCATTAATTTTAAAGGCTAACAGCCAACCACCCAAGAACAAGAAGTCCAAGGTCTAATTCCTGACACCGCCTTGGCTTCTCAATTAATCAGCAGCTATATTGAAGCATGGGGCTAAACCACTCCAGAAATACAAGCATCCCTGGAGCTCTAGCCTTCATGTAACACCGCCAGAAGTAAAAAACATCACCAAGAAAAGCTCTTCTGTTAACTGATTGTACAGGATGGATTAATTCATTGAGAGTCGTGGCATTATTCTGGCTTGACTGCAGTTTTTTGCCATCTCTGCCTTCTCCGCAGGCACCAACCCCCTTGCCAGCTCTCTTCCATGGCTCCTAGACTGGTTATCTTCGGCAAGTTTTACAAAAGAGTAGCACAGCTCAATCCTTGCATTTACCTCTGGGAAAACTGCAATAAAACCATTTGCAGCTGCTGTTGGATGGTGTTTTCAATTCATTTTTTTCTTAACCTAAAGAATGAGACAATCCATCGGCCTTCCTGAAAGCATCTGCTTTGTGAGGCTCGCCATGTAACGAATAAGGGTATTTTGATTGATCTGAATAATGAAATTTCTTTAGTCCTCAACTTCTTCTTGTTTTTTTCTACTAAAAAAAAAATAAATCTCTTTTCCAACTTAGATGGCAGGATTGCTGACGCAGCTGAATTCTCTTTTTTGTGTTGGTTTTCACCCCTGCAACAGTGAATCTTTATGCATGATCTTTCCTTCTTTCTATGCAAGGTTACAAAGCTTCATCACTATTACCTTCTAACATTTAGTGGCGAAGGAACCATCCTTCTCTTTTCTTTCTATGCAAATAAGTTTGAAGAGCCCAAATGGCTACATGTGCACCTGCAGAATAGATTTTACCTGGATGATATTGCCTTGGAACCACTACAATAGAATAATCTGAAAGAAGGTAGCAGAGATCTAAACCAAAATAAGATCTTGTGTCTACTGAGATCATGAATGAATCTTTGAAGGTTTTTTTCCTTACGGATAGAGTCCCCGTGGGGGGAAAAAGGACATACGTGGCTTTGTTCTCTTTTGAAATGTAAAGACGTTGTGTCATGTAGTACAGCAATCCTACCAGCAAATTAGATTTTACCTCACCAAGAAAACTCTGAGTTGAATGAAAAAAAATCGGCAAAGAAGGTCAAAGGCTTTGAAATGCTCACCATCCACAGATGTTTTATTACCACTACCACCTGTGGCCTCTGTCACACAGCCCACAGTTTCCATTTCTGCACCCCCTGGGCCCTGCACCCATCTGTTTCCCATTAGACATTATCGATAAATCATTTCTGCAAAGTCCTAAATCACCCTACGGATGGACATTGGGAGCAAAGCCACTGTCACCTGGCTTGGGTAAATTATTTACTGCCAAGTTGCAGATAGGCAGCAGTAAGTAGCAAAAGAGAAATCACAGCATGCCCCGTCGAGACTCACTTTGGTGTGCAAAGGAATAATCTGTGCAAACAGGGTAGGTTTAGACTGGACATAAGGAAGAAACATTCTATGATGAGCGTGGTGGGACACTGGAACGGGTTGCCCAGAGAGGTGGTAGATGCCCCGTCCCTGGAAATGTTCAAGGTCAGGTTGGACGGGGCTCTGAGCAACCTGGTCTAGTGGAAGATGTGCCTGCCCGTGGCAGGAGTTTGGACTAGATGATCTTCAAAGGTCACTTCCAACCCAAACTGTTCTATGAGTCTAAGATTCAACAACATTAAAATGAGATCTAGACTTATTCCCATTTGTATTAATCCACATTTCAAATACAGGTGACACCTAGACCAGTGTTATCTTCAGGGTGGTCCAGGGGCTGCTGTCTTCAATCCCCTTAATGCACTTAATTGGGTTATTGCAGCTGCCTTGATTGAAATGTTCCAATGTAAAAAAACCAACCAAACAAACAAAAAAAACCACAAACCAGCAATTATTCCTCCTCCTTCTTCATACTCTGAATCAACGGGAACATGAGACTTTCACCTTCTTGTGGTAATTGCCTACAGTACAGATTTTCCTTAGATTAAAACACACCTGGTCAATATTAAACTTCTATTACTTAAAAAAATATCTGCCCTGCATATGCATTAACAGCATTCATAAGGGATTATGGAGGCTAGATTGTGGCTACTAAAATAACTCATTACAAAACGTATTTATAAAAAAATCTTAACCTGGCCTTCTCTCCACCGGAAGATGAGAAAGACTATTTTTCTTGTTAAATGGCAAAAGAAAATTGACAGTTTGATACCATGGCACATCATTTCAGTTCTGCTTCAGCGCCTGCCTGTGCACCGTGGCACAGTGAAACCACCTCCTCACACTCAGCCACCTGCAAACAGAAACTTCCTTCGAGATATCCTCAAGTGTCCCCAGCACAAACTGAATTTAAAGCAATGCAGTAAAAAGCAAACAGACCACACAGACATGATTTGGTGTGATTTCCCAAGCTGAAACAGGGCTTTTTTTCCATGCAGACCTACTGAAATACCAAAAAAACCTGTACCGCAGGCTGTCTTCCTACTTTATGTATGAACCCAGGAGGTGCAAGGACCTCCTGAGAGCTCCCGTAGGCACCCTGGGTATCTTCACCATCTGCAGCTTTCCACCCACCTTCTCACATAAAACCATCCCGGAATCCTTCCCACGCCTGCCCGACGAAATACAACAGCCTTTTCCTTCTTTCTACCTTTAGGCCATCCCTAGCAACAGCCTTTTCCTTCTTTCTACCTTTAGGCCACCCCTAGCTTGTTTTCTGACATCTTATTTACTCTGCGGTTTGCATCCCGGGGGCTGCTGCTGTCCTCCCCTGTTGCGGTAACTCATTAACGCTCTTCCCCGCGGTGTCCACCTCGGCCAACGGCCCGTCTCCAACCCGCTGTTGCTCCCTCTTGCTCTTACCAGGGGTCTCCACGATCCTTGGCAGCCCATTAGCTGCACCCTGTTGACATATGCAAGGATTCGTGGCAGTTTGCATGAATTACAGCCTGGGATGTGGCGCTCTGTGCACTCCAGTTTGTCATTAACAGTGAGAAATCCAAGCTGAGAAACACAAAGCTAGTGGTGGTATGCATGGCTTTCCATAATGTCTTCCTCCAACACTAGCTATAACACGATTTATCAAACCAAAATGCAAAAGACTAAAGTTTCAGTCTTGCAAACTCTCTCAAGTCATCTTAGCCTTCCCCACCAAAGCTTCAGGTATAACTCAGTGTAGCTCCTCACAGCATGGTGAGTTTAGGATGACCTGCAGAGAGTCAAGGGCTGAGCTGTACTTCCATCTCATCTTAAAAAATAAACAAACAAACCAACCTGAGGGATAGTACATAGAAATTGTTTTTTATTTGTTGCACACAAGTATGAATTCATTCTTCATTTTGAGGATCGGTGAGGAGTCCTATAACACCAGTAAACCTTCCTGCACTAATTGTGCTCAAAGTTGAGTTGATTTTCTGCCTGCTTGATAGTCCCTCTTGCCTACCCTTTTGCTCACAATTATGAAAAAAGGATAATTTTAACCCTCACTGTGGACTCAAGGTGGCTGTAGACCTCAGCCAAGAATGAATTATGTGAATATCTGCTCTGGAAGATTCCCCATTGTTTCCAGGTGCCCTCTTCAAAGCCGGCCTTTCTTATGACGCAGGAAGACACTGTCCACTTCTGCTTTCCAGCTAAAATTGCCATGTAATAGATGTGCTCTAATGCAGATCAGTCATTCAGTCTTGCCTCCCTCAGCAGACCTGTGGGGTTCAGGCAGTGTGAGGTGATGGAAGGAAGTATCTTCCATCTTCAGAGACAAAGGAAGATACTACTTGACAACTCTGCAAATTGGAGTAAAATTGCGGGTGGCATACGATCCGCCTCGCTTGAGTTATGCTAACAGGAAAGAGAGGGCCAAAAAACGTCATGTATGAATGCTTCAGAAGAAAGAAACAATTCAGAGCTTTCCACAGACAGGAGTCAGAAAGCCAGCTCAGCTGCAAAGAAGTCAAATTACGTATCTATTACCTCTCTCTGGTTTTACTCTTTCCTGGGTATCTTATTATTTATGGTCAGTATGGGGCATGATAGAGGAAGGTGAGCTGATTTTCAAGTTTTATCATCTCATCTACAGCTCTTGGGAGATGCTGTTTGCATGTTTCCAGCCTTCCTGGCTCCATGCAGCAGATCATAATTGACATAAGCTTTCTTGTCACCATATCAATAGCACAGGTCATGGATCGCATATTTGATTTGGTGTTCATCAGCCTGGACAGCAACAGTGAGAGTAAAAGCAGGGTAACTTGACAGAATTCTTGGTTGCCTCTGAGGTCTGACGGAACCTGATCGTGGGGTAACAGTCCAGCTCGTTCCCCCTAGAGACACTCCTTGGACTGTCTTTGAAAATGTGGACATCCTAAAGGTGGGTGATGGCCACATCTTGTGGTTGTGAACACCCTTCAAGACGATGCTCTTGGCCTTCAAAATCTTGGACTGCACACCCATCCTAGTGGGGATGGTCCTCTCCATTTCGGCCTTGTGTAACATCTTGGGATGAAAAGGACACCGGTCTAGATGGGCTCCTGGTTTGAATCAGTACATCTGTTCTTCTATTTAGCCTTCTATTAAGGCTAACAGATGCATTTATTTGCCTTATAGAAATAATTTCCCCTTTCCTCTTTTTCTGCCATCCCCTTTGTTGGCTTTGTCTACATTCCGGTGCTCCACAAAAGTTGTCTTCTTTAAGCCAAACCCCGTTTTTCAGATTTAGTCAGCTGAAACAAGCTTAACATACGTACTTCACCAACTCACCACTGATCTCCAGCTTTCTTTTTCCAAAGTCTCTCCTCCTTTTGCCTCACTCTCTTAATTTCTCTCCCACTTCTATGCAGTACAATTTCAACCTAAGATGCACTTCAGGAAACATTTCATGCAAAACTTCAGGCAATCTTTCAAAGACACAGTCATTTAATAAAGCTTCATGCATTTTTGTATTTGCTTTCCTCTCACTAACAAACGACTCGCATGAAATGCAAAACCTTCACTCTCAAATCATCACGCTACTCACACTGACCAATTTCAGTACGTGTTGCCACAATTAAATACGTGGCTACACACCAAAAACTCTACCAGCCTAATTCCCCATGCAGATAAGCCACGAGTGCATAACTTCCCATTTCTTAGACATAACCAGCTCAGTTCTGCCATATCTGCCCAGATCAAAACTTCCCACTTAAGCCAGTTTGGAGTCAGACAAAACTGTGAACGAGACTCAAGATCAAGCCAGAGCTCTACGACAAAACGTTAAAGGCGGAAGAGTTGGCATTTCTTCAGCCACATGAAAGTTGCTGACATTAAGTTAAAAGCTTGGGCTAACGAGACACTTTAATTTTCTTTCTATTAGCACTACTGAATTTTTATTTATAAGACTCAAGATTGTGTGTGTATGTGCAAACTTTCTTTAGGTTTCCACTTCTAAAGCCAGATCCTGCCTCTGAGGTGACACAGAGGATTCAGCATTTGTTCTCCTGATCTGTTCCAGGGTCTTGGATGAATCAGAGTTTACACAGTGGACCGGAACACAAAGCCTCTCGTTATGGAACACTTAGGAAGTTTTTTTTGTAAAAAAAAAAATACAATATTTACTCTTCCAAAGCATTCTGGTCTTTTTGAACAGTGGATATTTATAACCCTCCTTTAAACGTTTATGATTTAGCAGGAAATTAATACACTTGCCACAGCATAAGGCTTTTTCCCACCATTTATTTCCTGGACAAATTTGTTTTATAAATAGCTGTTTCCTTAACTGAAATATTCTGATCTTGTTTAAATAAAATTATTTTTAGTACGGGCTTGAGAAGGAAATCATTCTGATGTTATAACAATGAACACTGCAGTGAGATGTACAGTTGATTTTAGCATTGCTGTAACCTCCACTGCTGAATGATGCTCTTTCTTGCTTGTGTAAGGGCAAATATATTCAATGATATACAGAAAGCACTAAGTTGGGTCAAAACTAAAGACATGTTCAGCAAAAAACCCTATACAATAAGCAGTTACTAAATCTACAGCACAATATTGTATTCTAATTTCTACTGTTAGCTGCACTATGAACTAGCTTGATTTAGTCACATAATGAGCTACCAAAAATTGGTGTTTCAAAGGGAATCATTGCTATGATTCGTCATTCAGCATATACACAGGGATCAAAAAATAGTATGGATTATCCATCCCTTACTTGAAGCAGGTGCTGCTAGGGAATTGGGCCATCTTTTGAACACTTCAAGGATCATCTGTTGCCTTTACAAGTAGCAGAAAGGGATACGCAGATCGGTTCCTCATAAATACTCTGAAAAAGACGATGTTCGCTTGCTCCTTTCTCCAGTATATTGCAGATGATTTATACATGTCAGAAGAGTTACCTCTAGTTGTGTAATCCCGTGAAAACTGTGTACTACTACTCCTTGGAGCAAACCAGGAGACAGCCTTCTGGCCCAGGACACATTAGGAAGGTAGACCTGGACTTCTTAACCAGGAAATATACTTTTTACGGTTTTCTTAGGGCATTCAGAATAAAGGACTGGCCTGGACACACTCTGGACATAAAAGGGTGAAACTAAGAAAAGAGTAGCTGACCTGTGTCATCCATATGTTCCTTCTGTGGAAAAACACAGCAAACCCACAACGCTGGTTGTGGGGTACTATTTGTACAATGACTACGAGGACCCCCAGTGATACCAGCGCTCAGACTGCACTTATTTTCAGCAAGATAAATGAGAATATATGGACAGTCTTATTTCACCCCCAAAAGCTTAATTTCTATTGTATTTTGTTCATAGGTGAAAATACGTTATTGAAGACAATGACCATGACGTTACTGTGACTAATGACAAGATTAGAAAGGGTATCTTTTTTAGACCAATGTCAGCAGAAAATAATGCTGTCCAACCCTACTGACTTTTCTGTGACCAGGTACTGTTTAAACCTTTGTTTCTATTCCCTTTGATTTCTTAACAAGAGCATTTTCATTCACTTATTGATACAGGAAAAGGGAAAAAAAAAAAGAACAAAGAATAAGGTCAATGATTGACATACTCCTTGATTTCAAGATTTAACCTGTTTTTTCCTTTACAAGATTTACAAGGAAAGCATCCGTAAAAATGAGCATTTAATGTAATAAATGGAATTTAAGTTGAGCTTGAGATAGCTGTTGATGCACAGAGCCCAGCCAGAAGACACGATGGGTAGATACCGTTTTGTAATGACCTTCCTGCAGCTATCTGCCCTATGCTACGGTTGTTGCGTAGGAAGAAATCTTTTCCTCAATTCAAACTGTAAGATTTAAAGAAAACAATATTTGCTTGCTTTAGGCCTTTCTAATGAGCATCAATATGCGGCTCGACACACTGTAATAGACTGTGTCCAAGAAGCTCAGACACAGTGTAGGAAAATGCTTCTCAGTTTCTTCCTCACACTATTTGCTTTAAAATGAAAGCTGGGCAGGCTCTGTGGAACCTGCAACCAGATTAATCTTGACAATCTTCTAGAAAATCTCTATTAAAGCTCAAAGCTTAAGAGCTTAATGTGTGCCTAGTTTCTGCTTTGAAAGAGAGCCAGAGGCTTTAAACCCCAGAACTGATCTTATATGCATTTTTGGGTTTCATTCACCAGCACACCAGGAAGGCCAACGCTTGTTAACTGTTTTGATTTTTTATTTTTTAAACCCTTTCAGTATGGCAACAGGTTTTCTCGTCTCTCCCGAGGTTGTTTGTTAATAACCATAAAGTGAGACACCTGGAAAAAGCTAGACTTTAATGACTACACTTTCATGCCATCTCTGAGCAGCAGAACATCTCCATGGAGCTCCTGGTCTTCTCTAGGGAAACACCTTGTCCTCATCAAAGGCCATGCTGCCTGGCCAGCTGTTTCAGTTCCATTATTTTATTATTATTTCTAGTCACAACTGAAAATAATCACAGGTGAAACACAAGGAAAGGCCAGGAGGAGGGATGTCAACCCAGCCAAGAACCAGTGTAGTGAGTTGGGTGGTTCTTTGCTCCCATATCTAAGAGACTAATGGTACCTGAGCTTCAAGTAACTCCTCACCCATGGTCCGGGCTGAGCTGCGGTACAGCCACCCTCGTGCCCAGGGTATCGGTCCCAGGGGATCACCCTCCTGGCTCTGCTTGCCCTGCCCCATCCCTAAAGCCTTGCCTGCAGGTCATGGGACTGTGGTCACCCTGTGGGACAGCCCAATTTTGTGACTCCCTGACAACATCATCACAGCGATCTAGTTAGTTTGTATATATATATATAAAATTGTATATTACTATACCTATAGATTATGATATTGTATACGATACCTATCAAATAATTTTTTTTTCTACGTCCCTTTTTCCTCCAGTGCTAATTGGAGAAAAAATAATTTAAAGTTGAATGAACACAGGCTACCCCTCAAGTTTACATTACTGAACCCCCAAGTGAATTTACTGTGCCCGTTTTTCTAAATTTAACAGCCTCTAAGTTTGAAAACACATAAAAAAGCAGGTCAGAAACAAAACTAAATCGAGCACGTGACATGGCATGGTAAAACTTAGTATTTGCACATTAGGGAGACCTGTTAGCTGCCATCTGGTATGGTGGCGTGGGATTAATTTCTCATCCAAACCACCCTTTTTAAGCGGGTGTATCATTACTCAGGTCGCTAGTTCACAAACTGCAAGATTTTCTAGATCCTACCAACTATGCCTTTCCCTGAAAACCTCTCTTTGGAAAAAAGAAGCAACTTCTGGAAAATGGAGCAATCATTTCTAAAACATTGTCACATACTGAAAACTAGCTGAATCCAAAATAAAAGAGAAAGAAATCAAGTACAGCTTCCCCCTGGAGAGAGGTGGGGGAAAAGGAGCCCAAATCTGAAGGATTTCGTGCACATCCCCATCCACCATCAAGAGAAATCATCTCTCGGGTATAATTTTGCCCCTCGCCCCGCTTCTACACAGCGAGGCCTTGTCGGTCCGGGGGGGAAATGATGCAGCGGACAATGTTTTGATCTGGGACAAGCCCCGTGTAGCGAAGCCTTCGGAATGACAGGATTACCTACAGCGTCACACTGACTTGGGCGATTTTTTTTCTCTAGGATTCGGTGTCATTATGCTTCTATTTGGGATTATTTTGCTGACATGAAACATAGGCCGTTCTTCCCTGCTTGGCACACTTGAATTATTGGGGTATTAGGCATCGCTTCGGTAAGGAGGATTGGTTCTAGTTTGAAATGGCAGCATGAACCAAAGGAACATTTGAAAGAGTCAAATTTAAGGACTAAAAGACTTGGCTTTATGGGGTTTTTGTTACTCCTCTAACCCGTGTTTTATCGCAGCCTACAGCTTTTACTTCGCTAGAAACTTGCAATTTACCTCTAGAAGCACAAGAACACACTTGGAATGGGCTTGCTTCTCCAACAGTTTATGAACTAGATTTTTTGCTGTTGAGGATGGTTTTGTTTTTTTTTTTTTTTTTTCTCATGGGTATTTTCTTTAATAAGGTATGCTTCAAATGACTCATATTAAAGCTTTTTCTCTTACACCTCGGCTGCGTGACTCTTTGCCAATGAATAACTCCCAACGGGAATGCAACTAAACCGCAGCAAGCCTCTTCCTGGGGCTAGAGGATATTGCTTACAGATGGTTAAACAGCAGATTAGAAAAAAAAAAAAGAAAAAGACATGAGAAGGAAACAAATCAAATACTGCACTCACAAAAAAAGTCAAAAGATGAGGATGGCAGATTCACTGTATTTTTTGATAAAGTAAACAAGTGTCATACCTTTTTAAAAATTCCATATACTCAGTATGCTTGATGAGGCCTGTCCTCATCATTATTGTTTGAAAACATTGCCGATCAATAGCCCAAAGTTTCACATTTACGAGAGCTGGAAAAAACAAGACAAGGGGAAAATGTAATTAGCAAAATGTCAGAATTTGAAAAACCTGTTGTGAACTGCGAAGGAAAACAAATTCATTCATGAGAAAGCATGAACATGGGTACACACTTCAAAACGGTAACATAAAACTCACCCACCGGACAACGGACTAAGCATGCACTGAAATGATCCCAAATATCTGAAATTTGAGCTGTAGTACATGGGCTTTGGGAAAGATCGCCTAAAAGCAACCGTGAGATGAGAAGAAATCAAGGCAGGCTGAAAGCACGCAAGAAATCGGGGGTCAGTTCATCGTAACCTGGGACACATCGTTGCCTATGACACCGAGTGACTTGGGGAAATTCTTAGCACATTATCCTGTTTCCGAGACAGCAAAAGTCATTAAGGTTTCATCCTGCTCCCAAAGCAGACAACAAGTTTCTCCTTGACCTCGAGAGATTGTCCAGAACCAAGTCCTGTTATATCCTAATAATTGAACACCTCAGGATTCTGGAGATTTTGAGTCATTTTTTTCCAACTTTACTTTTCAGGTCTCTGATAAATTCCGAGCATTCAATGTTACACACCATATACGACATCGTATACTTCAGAAGCAAAGCCCCATTGTAAAAACAAGCATAACAAATTACCATTGCATAAAGTACAAATGCTCAGAGAAAAAACAGGATCACGTGAATTGGATGCGCAGGACCCCAAACAGACGAGATTTTCATCTTGGATGTGGCTTAGACATTTGCACAGCTTGCATACATACAGTTTATAATTCAGTTTCTCCTTAGAGAAAGAGTTTAATTGAACAAAACTACCCTAAAGACCTCTGCATTTGTATTACTTTTTTTTTTTTTTTTTTTTTTTTTTTTTTGTGGGAAATTTAAATAGTTTTTCCCCCCACATCNAATTGCAATAGATTTCATCCCCATATCCCATTTCACTACAGGAACAGAAATCAGCAAAATGACTTTCAACAAAATATTGACAAATATTCTCACAAACAAAAATCCGACAAATGACTCTGCTTTTATTTGCTGGTCCTTTAGTTCCGAAACACCCTGGCTAATGAGTTTTTATCCCTAACTGCATTTTCAGGATGTAAAACCTTCAACGTGCAAATTCAAATTTTTCTTCTCAAATTGCACTGCAGAACTAAGTGAATGCATCACAGCACTTCAAGTCTCTTCTCATTTTCAAGACAGAAACTCCCTTTTAGTTAGTTTCATTTGGTATAGTTTAGCATTTTTACTTTTAGAAGCAAACTGATGGGAAAGAATGACCTATAGCTTTAGTATGAGAGATTTCTGATAAAAAAAAATTAGTCTTTCACTTTCTTCGGAGTGGAAGCGACAACTAATATGAATGGGATCTCTATTTTTCGGGTTTTTTTTACTGTCTTCCGCAAAATAGGGGTTTTAATTGATTTTTAGATGAGCTCTATCCTAGAGGAAGAAATTAATATTGTTTAACAGGGTGTGTGTGGGGACACTCACTGAAAAGGAGGTACTGTTGTACGGCTGTACTGGCTGCTGCTCTGGTTAATAACAAGTCACTAAAAACTCAGTAAAATCCCTGTAAATTCAGTGAGAGCTGGAAAAGATGATCTCTTTCTACCAGAAATGAAAAAATGTAGGAGGTTTCAGCCAGCCTGGCAATTTCAGGATGGTTTTTATTCATTGTAGTGTATGATTATCACACAATGCAAAAAGGTAACTTGGTCATGACTGTCAAAAACACTGATAACTGAGTATTTTAAGAAAGATGTTAGTGATTCATGAAAATAATGATTGAAGTAAGAGTTTATACATTTTTTTTTTTGTTTGCAGTAAAATGTCCAACCGCATCCCAGTGCCCTATCATGAACAGGTACCATGAACACATCTTATTCGTTCATCAGAAATATTTTTTCCAAGTACAGCCACCCTTTGAGTAAAATTCAAGTTTTCACCTGTATTTATTTCATCCAGTCTTCATAGCAAAGGCATGACTGTTAAGGTGACACCACTAATTGAGTAAGGTCAGAAGACAGCAAATACTTAAATTCACCTCTTGTTCCATTGTCTCATGTAATTCCGAAAGACGGGGCATCCTTCCTATAAATAATTTTATCTACTTCTGCTTCCCAATGCATTTTAATGGATTCATCATCTCATGCAAATGAGCAGCTCTGAAAAATAAAAGGCTTCATCCCGGTCTCAGTCCTGGCCAGCTGGTCCTTAACGGACACATCCGATTGGCACCTGGGACCAAATTCCTGTTGGAGTCCACCACAGCATGCAGGAGCACGGCCTCCAAATGGCACAGTCCCCATTCTTGGCCCATCAGACGCAGGCCTGGAGAACAAGCCTTATGAGGAGCAGCTGAGGGAACTGGGGTTGTTTAGTCTGGAGAAGAGGAGGCTGAGGGGAGACCTGATCGCTCTCTACAACCTCCTGAATGGAGGGCACAGTGAGGAGGGGGTTGGTCTCTTTGCCTGAGCAACCAGCGATAGGACGAGGGTTAATGGTCTCAAGTTGTGGCAGGGGGGGGTTAGATTGGATATTAGGAAAAATTTCTTTCCTGAAAGAGGGGTGAGGCATTGGACCAGGCTGCCCAGGGAGGTGGTGGAGCCCTCATCCCTGGAGGTGTTCAAAAACCGTGTGGATGTGACACTCCAGGACATGGTTTAGTAGGCATGGTGGTGTTGGGTTGATGGTTGGACTAGATGATCTCAGAGGTCTTTTTCAACCTTAATGATTCTATGATTTATAGGCGATAGGTTAGTATGCCTTAAAACAGTGACTGATGGCAATCAGCTAACCCTTATTTTTCATGCACACAGTGAATGATGAAGGTACTCAGCGGATTTTCCTTCCTGCAAGGGGTTCAGATGTAGCTGCGAAGATACCACCTGTCTCTGAGGTCCATGTGGGCACCACAGAGCCAGATCAGCGGCAAACACTGATTCTTCCCTGATCCACAGATGCTTCACGAAGCATTACATCGTATTTGATTCCCCAAAGACCAGAAAGAATCGTTGCTGCATGGCCCACACTAGATAGGCTCTCACTCGCTCTCGTAACGCCCTTAAGTAAATGGCAAATGTAATTTAGTAGCTCTCGAGCAAAATGAAGATCCATTTATTGCTGCTAGAAATTGTTCTGTTAAAACAAATCTCCGCAGCTGGCAATCTTCGTGGGAGCGCAGGCCCAGAGGCTTACTTAACGAGCCTAAAACAAGTCACATACTCCCTAGTCACGTATTCCCTAGTAACCCAAGTTATACAGACATACAAATATACTTATATATACATATATGAATATATAATTACATGCATACAAGTATACTTACAGGTATTATTTAAAATTATGTATCTATATTATATATAATATGCATTTTATTACTTTTTTTTTTTACAAACATCCCTCAATTACACGTACAGCTGCGTACTAGCTAACTGTACTAACAAGGACCATGCAGCTCAGGAAAAGTTAAGTGCAGATAATGCACTTCTGCACTGCTAATTATAATCACTACTCATACTTTGTATTCACAGTTAGCCTGCCTAACGATAACCAGATGTTTTAATAATGGCTAATTACAGTAGAGCTGTAAATGTCAATAAGACCCTAATAATCAGGTGTGAGCATCATCTCCTGTTACGCTTAAAATCCTCTATGAATGTGTGAGAGGGTTACTGAAGGCACAGTATGAATTCCGTAAGATTTGACAATACTAACTGCTTCAACGAGACATATTTATGAGTGACCTCAGAAGAAAAATCTGTATATGGGACGTATACCACAAAGTCAATTCTGCCATGAGTAACTGAGTCATAACAGACACAGAGGTGATGCAGAGATTTTCTCATCCGTCTCTCTGCAGAGAGTGTGTCTTGGATGCTGGAGGTAAAATTTTCTGTGAAGCATGATTTCAGGAGAATATCTTATTCTCCGACTGCAAGAACTACAACCACAAAGGAATATGATAAGTAACATTCTGAAAACAGATGTGTGTGCATATATCTGTAATGGGAGTTTCCTAAGAGTACTCAATGATATAAAATACTATACTGCAATCAAAGCAGCTAAACTGGAGTCACACTACAATTAAAGTTTATTGCCTCTTTGACATTTTTTCATACCAAAATGTTATAGCTGGGGTTTCGTTCTATCTTTGTAACAGCGCATAATGCAATCACCGATCATCCCAGAAGCCACCACGATTTTGGCTGACACGCAAAAAAGTAGCAACGCTACTAAGGCAACAATATGCATGCTCACAAACTAAGGTATATTATAAAACGTGTCTTGTGATATACACTCCTCCTTCACTCCGAGGCACGAATCAAAACAGGGATGCCCAGAACTGGGACCTCTAAATGACTGATTATATGATACAGCTCTCCAGGTGAGGGTCTCGGACAAAGCCGGGCATTCTGCAGTCGTGGCGGGATATTTCATTGCGCGTTAGAGACGAGCAATCCCATCAAAACGAGGATTCGATGCAAGCTCCTAACAAAGGTGCTAGATAATTACAAAAACACGGTTAAAGAACAGAGTGGTTAAATTAATCTCAGCAAAGGCACAACTTCTTATGCTTTCTGGCAAGATTTCCTTTGAGAAATGGATTCATCTGAATCCAGAACTCCAGGTGAACGTGAGTTGGTGCAAGGGCTGAAACCAAAGCAAAACGCTCCCGGATAAACAGGGAAGAGTGGTGAGAGCCGAAGCAAAAGAATCAGGATTCTGTGGGTCAAAACTGGACGGGGGTGGAGATACTATCATTAAAGTGTAAATTTGAAGTGTTCGTCATGGTCAATACTTAATTTCTGATAACAAGTTGACTGAAATTATTTAAATCTATCATTTCAGTATATGAGTCAGACCCCTCTCTACACCAAAATCACTGATTTCAGCAAATAAACAACTTAAATAAATAATTCCAAACTTCTTTTCCCAAAAGAAGATTTTCCAAAAAGAAGTTTTCTTCCTATTCTTTTACCTGGGCAACCTATGAAAATATATCCCATTTTAAACAGGTGAAAATACATCCGCAGGGATATACAGTCCCCAGCATAGCCCAAAGCTTGAGCTACATCCTGGCTGGTTTATCCTTGTCTGCTGGTGTGCCGGGAGGCCTCTGAACCTAAAGCAAGGCAAAATAAAGGTATTTTCTCTGGTTGTAAAGGATCATATGTGCATGTCCTTCAAGACACAGCACAAACCTGATGGATTCAGCGGCTCAGACCCTCTCTGAGTGTTTTCTCCCTGTCCGAGGCAGGGCACAATTTCAGGGTGATGCAAAAGAGGAAAACTAAAAGCAGATTTTTAGGCTGCAGCCAGTCTCAACCTGAAATCGCAGATCTTCTCACCACCCGATGGGATTTTACCTCCGGCCCATGGACACGGTGCCGAGGAAGGCCAGAAGGGCGCCTTCCTCCTGCTCGGCTTTGCACTCGTGAAAGGCATTTGCAACATTTTGGCTTCGATACGTCTCCTTCTGAAACCACAGCGCCGTGTTTTAAACTGCAATTTTTCTTTATCTGGTCTTTACCGTACATACTGCTATCAGTTACACAGTATCATTTTGGTGTCAGTAGGCGTAGAATACATATTTCCATAAAGATTAGAGAAAGAATTCAGATTTTTCTCCATTTATTGCACTAAATAATAGGGACTGCACGTTACTGATCTCCTCCAAGGATTAATTCTCTTACTTTCTTACACTTGTCACCGTGTCCCCAGCCTGCTCAAGGACAAAGTTATTTTGCTCTTTCACTTTTTTTCTTCCTGTGGACCCAGCAGCTGAAAATCCTGAACTTCGGCCTCAGATCCAATCTACTTTTCTCTCTATCACATGCAAAGGCGGCGAAATAGGGGGAAAACTGCAGAGCTTGAAGTGAAAAAAGAATTTACAAAAGAGCAACATAAGGATTATTTATGTGTGTTATACAGTATTATACATTGTATGTTAGTATTGCTGGGGGAGTCCTTCAGGTGCAGCTGCTAAGATGCACCTGAAAATAAAGCATCATTTTGCATAACGTTATTGGCAAACCATCTTCCCGACACAGAATTTAAGCACAGATTGCTTCTCTGCAAAGCCAGGTCAATCACACAATGTCCTTATTAACCACAGCCAGCGCAGCAAAGCTTTATCAGTAAAACACCGAAAGATGCCTTAAATTCTTAAAATCAGAGCAGCCACCAGAATAGGTGTATTATTTCAAAATGAAATGCAATACTCATGTGGTCCTGCAATCCTTTAGCATCTTTCCAAGTTTTTATGTGCTCAGTGAAGCTTTTCCAAGTTTTTCAAGGATCACCAGGTGAATCATCCTCAGCTCAGGAGCTTGCTGGTGGCGTTATCGGACCTGAAACTTTTGATTGCCTTGCACTGTAGCCAGAATTCATCACCTCGCTTTTTGCTTCTAGGCTATTTTATTCAAATAACTGTTTGTTTATCTGCCCAGGAAAGCCTCAGGCAAAGAAACGGCGGCACCTTTGTGTCCTTAGGGCCTTTCTGGCAGCAACGATATGTAAAATTTCCACTCAAATTTAAGCATCCTCCCACTTGGGCTCGATTTTGCAGGGATTATTGTGCAAATTACCGTCGGCGAGAACACAGCCATTTCCAGTTACTTGTGTTTCGCCATGTAGATAGTATAAAATGATGACGAAAAGCACATTTAACTAAACAGAAGGAGAACGACGACAGAATAATTGCATTATTTTACTCCACCAGACACACTGTGAATCATGAATGAGGACCAAGCAGACTTCATTTCGGGATACGGTGTGGAGCGAGAATTAATTTTTCTGCTCTCAGATGTTTCTGTTTCAAGTTGATGATGGCACTGGCACAACGATGACTTCATTCCTATGCTATCCGTTTTCTCAACAGGTCCTTTCCCGTAACTCCACAGCGGGATGTTGCCACCTCATACCATGCAAAGGAGTAATTCTACCTTGGGCCAAGGAAAGATGCCGCATTCAAGCAAAGACGGCTAAACATTTAAATATGCTTTTTCTCCCAGTACAGCTTATGTCCATGTGTTCCTAAACTGGGACAGTTCATTAAAAATAATATTTAGGATTGAAAAATGAAAACATACCCACAGAAACAGTAAAAAATATTCATTAATTTGCATTCTTGGGCCAGAGCTGTGGCTTTTCCTGGTACACAGAGAGCAGGACAGGAATGAAGGAGAATTAAGAAGAAAAAATGATAGGCAAAAAACTTCCAGCAGGCCTAATACTAATCTGAACGATGGAGCGCGGGATGATCTTGGATGCTCAGCGCTCAGCGCGGCGTTATGCTCAATGCCGGCATTATGGTGGCGCTTCATACCGTGCAGTGAATTTTTGGGGCGCAGCGTCAGGATGGCAGCAGGACACCCCAGCCGTGTCCCTTCTCATGGTGCTGGGCGACAAACAGGTGTAGGGTTTTTTTTGCCTGCATGTTGGCAATTCTGTGCTGCAGTGCAGGTGCCTGATGAAGGATAAGGTTGTATCATCTCCATCCACCTCTTTGCAGACTGCCAATTTGGTAATGGTCTTTAAAGCAGAGGTCCAAGATGCACTTCTGCGAGTGCCTGAAATTATCAGCATATTACTGTGCCCTTAAGTAGGTAGATCCAGATTTCATCTTTACTTTGATCTTTCACATTTTTTCCCATTTCCCTTCCTGAGCTTTACTAACTTGAATTTTGTCATCAAAAATGTCTGTGTTACATGCATTGCAAAACCCTGCTGGGCAGAAGTTCCTGGGCTGTGCTGCTCACGTGGAGGAGCGAGGGTAACTGCCCTTTAAAGGCAACAACTGCTTCAATACTCGAGCTCTTTTCAAGCCATACATAAAATTGATTTCTTATTTGGATTTGCGTGATCTTTCAACAAAAAAGAGCCTCTGCTTTGGCAAGAGCACTGCAACAAACCGTGCGCTTATCACCATTACCTACCCCAGCCTCTCCCCCTTGGCACTAGACCCTATCCCAGTGCCTAACGCTGAGGAGGGGAGGCAAGGAAATCCTCAATGCTTTGGCACGGCTGCACCCGTGTTTTTAAAGCAGGAGACGCTCTTGAAAGTGTATCTGGGATTATTTGTCATTAAAGAGAGCTAGCAATCCTGAGAAGCCTCGCAGGAGGGTGCTGCACCCATGCATGTCACCTCTAAGGCATCTACCAAGCTGCCTGGCAGGCGATGCTGGATGCTCACCTACACGTGGTGTAGATAGGGGTAAGGTAATCTGCTCTTTGCATGAGAGGTGAGACCTTTTTCTTTCAAAAACTACGTGCTGTTTGCGCTTTCTCAGTACTCAAAGTACAAGCTGGTCCTGAATCACATTCTGGAATCAAGACTGCCGCAGACTTACAAAAATGGGCATTTTTTTCATACTAAATGGATAAAACATTGAAAAACAGATTAATGGGCAAGTCTCAGAATTGTATTACTTTTTAAAGAACTGTTTTTGGCTGCTGTTTAAGCACTGGTCTCAGTGGTGACTAATAATATATTCAGGTTACGTGAGGAGGAAGCAAAGCAGGAAGGACATGACTCAATGAAAGTTCTCCAGATAGCTCTGCTTTCGCTACAATAAACTATGAAGACCCTGGACGTCCCAAGGAGCTGTACACAGTTTGCATAGGAATGAAACAGGCCTGGATAAGATCAGGTGCGACTAAGAAAAGAAACTGATGAAAATGATTATTAACACACTCTGCTCTTTTCCACCAGAATAAAATCACCTCTGGTATTAAAAAGTCAGTGAACCAAATTTTACCGGTAGTAACATTAGCTATGAAGACATCCAGGGAAAACTGGGGCAAACCAAATGAAACACTGCAGGTGTACTGTAGAAATGACTCAGTGGAAATTATGACCATGCTTTCTGCTCATCTTTAGTAAGAAGCCAGTAAATAGAATAACTCCGTTGATATCTAATTACAATTAACAGAATTCACTACTGGTTTTACTGTGGTTTCGGTATGTTATGCTGGAGAACGTGGGCTGACTCCTTCTCCCACTGAAGTGACTGGGTTCTGCGGAGTCAACAAAATGGTTTATTTGAAATAAAAATTAAAAAAGGATCAAGTAACCCCATTGCCCATGTTACACTGTTATTATTCTTTGAAGGAAGGGATGCACTTGGTGTCTGAAGGACACTGAGGGGAGACAGGGCTGGCTGTCCCCACCGTTCGTACATGTGATTCAGAGGAAGAGCTGGCGTAGGCCCACTGTCTACCCCAGGGAGGTCTTGACTCTTTGATTCTTTTGCTGGGGGCGATCCCTGCCATGAAAATCCTGTATTGCAGCAGGAGAGGAAGGACTGTGTATAAAGAAATGGCAACAGGAGTTTAGCCGACTCGTGCGTGTCCCGAGGCCCTTGTAAAGCTTCAAGCCAAACACTGGTTGACTTCAATGGAGAGGATTTCATCCTTACTCCCCCATCATATGGCTTACAACTTGAAATACCCTTAGTTTTAAGATCTGACAACATCTATCAGCCAGTGCCAAGTACAATAATCTATATTAGATACTATGTAGGATCCCAGGATCCTTTTCTTGCCAGAAAAGTGAACCAAGTAATCCAACCTTCTGCCCTAACAACCACCTTCAACCCAACATTTCAAAGAAAACTACATGTCTCCTAATGAATTATTCAGGAATAACCCCAGCCTGCGTGTTTTTATTAATTTAATGCCCACAGTGTTTGCTGAGGATACATATTGTCATTTGTTTCTATCTAACGTAATTCCCAATCTTCCTATTGCCCCCTCCAAAATATCTCAGTCCTCTTCTGAAGACTCACAACTTCTTGGCCTTAATGAGAAGTCTTGACAAGGATTAATTAAGCATTATGAAAGTCTTTAATTGTATCTTTTTTTTTTCCTTGGAATTTCAAAACCTCCACATTGTTGTATTACACAGCCAGCTAATTAGATGTCCTAATACGCTCTTTTTAAGCTAACTGCTACTTTACATAACCTTTACTGTGTCATCTCTTATTCGTCCCTCTGTGTAAGTGTAGTTCTACTCTTCTTACATTCCTGTGATAGGGAATTTTTTCTAGGTTTTTAATTAAACTTAACATGTATGAGCAAGAGCTCACAAACTACTTAAGAAATTGTATTCGTTATAGTATTGAACATTCATATAAAAGATGAAAGCTGAAACAGTCCTTAAACTAGTTTAAGGAGAATCTATTCAGAACCATTTGAAAGCCACAAAAAATACTTTTGAGTACTATTCTGAGGTTGATGGAGAGTGACGCGAGTTGGGTGAGATTAATGGAAAACCAACAAGGGTCTAATGCAGGTCAGAAGCCTAAAATTTAGCTGCTGAAACAACTAATTTAATGCAAGGAATGCAAGAAGGGTTGAAGCAAAATGTCTCCAATTATCTGCAAAAGGAAAAGAAGAAAACAACGCAAATCTCTCATGGGGGTGAGAGATTCAGCCTGGAACACATCACCTCATTGGCATGCCAAGATCATAAAAACATTACCAAGAAACCTTGTGTCTAGGAGTAATGAGCCAAGTAATATATTCACATTTTAAAAAGACCTACAAATCAGTTCTAGCTCATTGCCTAAAGGAGCCCCAAGAACAAGGAAATTGAATATAACAAATTAAAGGAGGTGTCTTAATACTAACCTAATTTGGAAGGGAAGGCATTGATAAATGAAGAAGCCAGCTTGGGGGACCAGTAAGAAAGCAATGGAAAAAAAAATAATAATGAGTTGAGGCACCTCAGAGAATCCCCAGTGTGGAAACCAGCATCCTGCAATACAGATGGGGCCGCACCAGCGGTCTGCGATTCAGCAAGGGAGGAGTTGCTCTGCTGAGAGCAAACAAAAATGGGCCAGAAGAATTGCATGTGACTTTGTGGTATTAGGGTGGAAAGAGAAAAGGTCCTAAAAGCAGAGGAAAATCCCAGGCGGCAGTACCTGCAGCTCCTGGAGTCTGCCCAGGAACACTACCAGGAGCCTTATGGAAGAATCTGCAAAGACGGTATAAATACATCGCGCAAGTTGTTCTATTTCTTGAAGGCGTCAAGGCTGGACAAGCATCCCTTTGATGGCCCTTCTGCTGAAAGCCTCTTTCATACTTCTCATTTGAAAGATATACACGTTTTGGTGTTCAACCTGAAATATTATCTTGGGAAGTCGGTAAAAAAAATAAATACAATGAGTGGGTATGAAAACATAAACCTACAGGGCAGAACTTGGGGTCAATTTTTAAGACGATCTGCACAAGTTTAGAACTAGTTTGATTATTTGTTAGGGCTAAAGGTTTAAGCGAATGATTAAAGCCAGTGGTTGGTATCCTAAGGAGACATATGCTTGAAAATTGTAATGGAGCTGAGTATTTTAGGAGTGATTGGAAAATACAAAAGAGATTTTACACTCTATTCAAAAGAAAATATTGCTTTAAAGATACACGGCTGCCAGATAATGTCTGCTTGTTCAAATAATAAAAAGAAGCGCACACATAATGCGCCTTTTTCTAAAAAGAAAGCTGAAGCACTTTATGAGCAATAATTATGCCTCACAACATTTCTGAAAGCTATAAAGGACCGTGTATTGATACCCCTGGACAAGAAGAGAGGAAAGTGTCTCTGCCAGTGCTGGTAGAAAGCTTTGCTGAGACTTCAGCTCTCCTGAATTCACCGATTCTCCGGTAGACATGCCCATCTTTTCACCTCAAAACTAAGCACTGGCCTCTTCATTGCTCCATTACCACCCAAGGTAGTGCTAACACCTAAGGCCAGGTGGGAGTTATCCTCTTCCTCTGCAGAGCCATCACCAGGCCTCCAGCAGCCAAGGAAAAAGGGGAAAAAGATGGTTTAAATGTTGAACTTCTCAGCAAGCCACAAAGCGATGAGGTCCTTTCCTCCATCCTTCCTTCATGGTCTCTCATTGAGCTCTGCAACAGATCTTCATACTAAAAGACCTAAAATGAGGAGGAGTTTCAGCTTCATCAACTGATCGATAACTCAGAGCGGAAAACAGATTTCTTGAACCTGTATCTGAGTTATCAAGAACAGGTTTGTAAGGAAGGCAGTTTTTTAAAGAGCTGTTCACATACAGCAAAATCAATGATACTTTCTAAAAAGTAACAAACCTAGGTGCTAGTTGGCTATTTAGCTACAAAAGTAGCTCCTACGGCCAACTCCCCATAAAGCTCATTCAACCAGACAGATCAGCATGAAGCCATGCGGAAATCCATTTACACAGCCAGACACTCTCGCTTATAATTCTGCACCGCAGGACGCTTTAATTCATGAATAACAACAATAAGAATGGGAAAAGTGCCACATATGCCTTCACTAGGTGTAACTAATTGACCAGGGACACCTTTCTGGTGAGATGCTTTTTATTGATTGAAAAGCCTAATTAAAGCAGCACACAGTATAGAATAGATGAGTGTGGGTTGTTTTGTTTTTTTTTTTTTTCTTTATGTAACAAGTACCAAAATATCCCTGTGCTCATTTTTTTAGACCTGGTATGCATAAAACCTCATTACAGCTCTAGCGGACAGTTTGCTGCAGGAGCTAATGGGATCCCCAGGGTCCCATTCACGTTTCCCGGATCTTCCCTTCTAACGCAGCCACTCCGGGGATGTATCACACGGTCAAACCTGTGGAGCAGCGTCCGGCGTACGCTTGGCTCCGGAACTTCCAAAAGGAGGATGACACCACTGGTTTTTAGAGCTGCTTTGTAGTTTTTATGGAAGGGGCTTTGTCATAGGTTTTTACTTCTTTTACGTACGGGGTGGTTCAAGTGCAGGTCTTGAATTTGTTTTGCTACTGAAGCTTGCAGCTGCTCATGGGGGCTTTTGATACGCAAACTTAAAATGTATTCTGAAACGATGGCACAGAAATTAGAAATACAAAGAAAAAGCAAATTGACGGCTATCCATATGAAAGCAGAGTTATGTAAAGAATTTCTTTTCTACATGATGTTATTTATATATAGACATAGTAGTTCTCTTAGTTCTACTAAGAGAATAATAAGTACCATTCTTATTCTGCTAAGCAGAAGGACACACACGTAAAATGAAGGATGAATTTTTGGACTGTGTAGTTATTAAGCAAAGCAATGGAATAAAGTATTCCGTGAATAGTGCAAATACATGACAGCTAAGCCATAATCCATTATGCAGCCACGGCCCTGGTAGGACACTCTAAAATGGAAATAATCACAACACTGAGATATTTGCACATTCCTACCTAGAGAAAGGCAGAGCCAGGGCACAACCCTTGCCCAAAAGGCACAAGGCTCCGGGGCTGGGGCTCCCCTTCTCCAGCTGGGCTATTTGTTTCATCGTGAAAAGGACACCGAGGAAAAGACGGACAAGTTACCGGCCTTTCAGAGGCTGTCAGGAAAATAGCACTCTCACGACAAAGCCATGACATGTTTTGAACCTGACTATTTAAATTCTTACTGCCACCTTCTCCTTGACCTTCTCTCTCTTTTCACTACAAGCCTGAAATGTTATCTTATGCCAGACCTTTAATTACTCTCTGTGATGGTGTTAGCAGAAAAAACACTGATTTTCCCCATTTAAATTAAAATGCACCTGAGTTTCTAACCACTAGTCACACAAACATCAGGCAGCACAAACTTGCCCAGGTACAGCAGCAAAGTGAAGATTTTCTTACCTTGCACCATATTCAGTTACACATTTTCAGCAAAATACTGCATATGATTCTGCAATTTAACGTAGGACATTGCTGCTGTCTGCCAATAATGCTAAGCTTTCAGATATGAGTTTGAATAACAATACTTTGAGAAATCCAGAAAGGTTAAACTGCACCTTGGTGGTGCACTAGGAATATTAAGCGACTAGAAACCTCGACAACACACAAAAGCTGCTGGCTCTGTGATTAAAAAGAGGCAGTTTGCTAACTGAACTTTACAGTAATTCCACATTTTAAAAATATTTCTGTATTTCCCAAAAGCAGTGTTTCCAACAGAACAGTGTTTCATCCCCAGCTCCCTGCCGTCTCAGGTAATGAGGATTAAAAGCTTTTGCTTTGCTGCATCAGAATACATGCGTTCCCAGGTCTTGCAGAAACCCCATCGCACGAAGCCTGAAGATTTTTCTCTCTTGAGCACAAACTACTTGCAGCAAGCACACTTTTTAGAAACTCATCCCATCAGCTACCACTTAGATACATTTACTTTGTGTTTGCTTTTTAAAGGGTGTCTGATGGATGTCATGAGAGCACCAACGACAGGCTTAAAACCCTCTGTTCCTGCTGTTCATCACCTCTCGTTGCCTAAAGAGGTAATCCCAGCCATAATTCTTTCCATTTCCCTGTAAGTGCCTGAGCTAGCAGACAGGGTGTCCACCTCTGCACGCTTTTCCTCCTGATCCAGGAGCTTCTCCAGTTTGGAGATACCCCCTCCTACCAACTGCTTCACCTCCAGCCCCATGGGGCAAGTTGCAGACCTGCCTGGAAAAATTACTATTTTTGTTATGACACTGAAAAAATCCCTTTTTTTTCCCCCCTCTCAATATTTCTTTTGAAGAATGTAAGCCACGTATAAACCGTGTGCTGTTACACACCAGGTACTAAAGATCTGTCCTAACGGTTCAGCTCTGCTTAAATGGCACGGAGTAGGGTGCAGAGTACGGGCTGGATTAATGCCTCTGCACCACATCCACTCCCCAGGGTTATGTGTTTCTGCCCTCAGGAAAAGCTGTGTTTTGGAGGACTTCATCTGTCGAACAAATTGAAAACCCATCTCCACAGCAGATGTAGGTATCTGAGGTAGCAAAATGTATCTGAGATACCTGCATGGCAAAGGGCAGAAGACCCAAAGGCAGACACTCGCGGTGTAATGTATATGACAAATTAAAAAGGGTACTGGGAAGCACTGGTTGCACTGTATAGAAGTAACTGAATTATGTGGCAAGAAAATAATCTTCTAACACTCCATCTGAGGTTTAAGCAATGACTCAAATACTCATCTTCTCTTTCTTTACATCTTCTTTTCTGTACTTCCAGTCGCTGCAACTTCTTTCTGCCGCTCATTAACTCTGATACCTTCAAGCTGTTGAGTGTTTCAATTGCTGAGCCATGGGAGAAGCACACCAACTACAGCGTCTGGCTGAGGGAAAAAAATTCAGCAACACTACAAGCTAATGTAAACTAGCTATCATAGAATCATAGAATTGTCAAGGTTGGAAAAGACCTCTGAGAGCATCTAGTCCAACTGTCAACCCAACACCACCATGCCTACTAAACCATGTCCCNTATAACCTCCATATCCATCGACCAATAAAACAGTCAACAAGGGCTGTGTGAGAACATCTCTCCTTTCAAAGAGAAGGGACTGTGCCTTGAGAGATGTGCAAGCCAGGTAATTCAGTCTGCCTCTATGTTTTTTTCTCAAATTTTAATTATTAGATTATTACAGGGGAATTATCGGATATATTGCCCTGGCTATTGTCTTTACATTAGGGATCTTCTGCTGGTGGAAAAACACCATCAATAAAAGCTGTGAGCAACTAAACTGACAGTAGGGAGAAAATCCTGGGATGCAACAGCTTTTTCTTTTGGTTCACACATCATTGCAGAGCCTAAAATATTGTTAAGCTTTTAATAGCTCCATTAATTCAACAGCAAACACTGGCATTTGCCAATGCAACGCCTATGAGAACAAGAAATACAAGTGCAGCTTCACCTCTGCTGGCAAAGCAAAGAGAAAGTCACATTTCTGCTTAGTTCTTGACCAGCTCTAGCTCTGCAGCGTGGAATAGATGGCAAAAGTAAAAGATACAACCAGTCACTTAAAAACATCTAAACCAAAACAGCGGGCCTTGCTGCTGCAAGCTGGGTACGGCTGCCGAAATGCATTGCTGTTTCCAGCAAGAGTCAGAAAATTCTCTCGCCCGAGCTGCTTCACCATTTGTCTGTTTTGACAGCACATTTACTTTAACAAGGTTTAACAAGCAGTCACATTCAGGAGTCTATATTAAATTTTATTCACTACCAGAGTTCATATTTTGGGCTATAATTATTAAACAAATCATTGCCTCCTTGATACACACACACAATTATAGCCAAGGCAGGGATCGCAGGCTCACCCTTCCTTCAGAAAAAATGGTGTTGGGAAGAATTACAGTCCAGCCCCAAGTATCCACACTTTTATTACCCCAAGCATCCCCTATTAAAACAAGACGATAGCACCTGATACCTATTAATCAGATTTAAAATGTCTTTCTGGAGGACTATTTCCTCCCCGTATCCAGACTTCCCAGCGAGTGTGCAGATAACTGTGATCAGGTTCTGCTGCTGATCCTCCTTTGTCTAATGCTGTTTGAAATTTGTTTATTCACACCAAGATTACCCTATGCCTCTCCAGTGCAACCAGCTGCTTCCAAGACCACGGGGATGGTGGGAAGGCCTCTCCAGCATCTCTCCTCCTCCTCTCAAGCAAAGTGGCACTGGCAGTGCAACCCACCGGCAGAGAAATTAGAAACAGACTGTAAAGCTTTTTCCCTTTGGTGCACAGCTTGAAATCCAAATAGGTCGAAGGGGATCAAAAATAAACACCATGTGCTGGTTGTTTGCTGGCTCAAGTAAAAAGAGATGGTAGCTTCAAGTCCAGCTGCATGAAGATAACGGTGCAAGCAATTAGCAAAGAGCTTCCTCTCCAGTAAATCTTTTATTCCTTTCCGTGGTGTGCTGATCATAGCAAAAATCCCACAGATTAAATAATTAAAAACAGCCTGTACAGCTGATGGGTCCTCCAGTGGAAGGGAAAGGGTTTTCGCTATCCATGCGATGGGCAAAATGGCTCTGGGACCGTCAAAAGCTTCTCCTGCCCATCACCATTCCCTTCCCACCCTTTGCTAAGCGTCACATGTAATTTAATGATACTTTTGCTCCTACATAGCTTGAATGTTGTGTACGATTTGACATCCAGTCATGATCTAGCCAGTTTGCTTTGTTTTTCCAGTCTCCGTGTCTACATCTTCCTGAAATGATCTGATCTCTGCGAAGGGATTTCTTGCTTCTCTATTTGGAAACCAGTGCACAACCACTGTCTGAATAAAGCAAAAGTCAAACAGCAGCAGTAACAGTGGATACTGAAGAGCATTGGCAGGGAAATGGAAAAGGGCAATTTTAAAATATCGCTTATGAAACAGGACTGAGCGTTATGCCTTTTGAAAACAAGGTCTTGTTATTCATCCGATGAGAAAGCGGGAGGTAGAAGATATGACATTGCCTTAAAGCACCCTGAGAACTTCACAAACTTTATCACCTTGATATTTTCCTCAGCGCAGACAGCAATGGTTGGCCTCTCCACATAGCATTTAACATGGGACCGAGAGAAACCTTCTCCTCCACCTTCCTTCCCCAAGTGACAGGACAACATCTATCCTGTCCCCTCCTCCCTTTCTCGGGAGAAACTCTCCTCTTGCTCTGCACCAGGGTGTTTGGTTCAAACATTCGGGTCAGACAGGTGAGAACTTGATGGTGAGACGAGTGAGAACTGTACGGTGGTCCCTCCAGACCGCGTGGCCCACAGCCAGGTCACCTCTGTCCCCCCTTGCTGCCCTCAGAGACCAAATCCTACACTCACCCACCCAAGCGCTGAAGGGCAGATGGTGCCACAGCAGGACATAACGGTAGGAAAAGGGGATAATCATAAAAAGGAAGAAGGTTTTCAGGAAGGGCGGTGGATATGACGAGTGAAGGAAGGGAAGGGCTGTCACACCAGGAGAAAGGCACAGGAAGGAGCAGCAGAGAGCAAACAGGAGGGCATGTTTCAGAGAGCACGGGAGCCACTTTGGGGTGATGCAGGCACTGCTCATCACTTGAGAGCCTTTTTGGGGTGTCTGCTTCGTAAGGCAATGTGGGAGGACCTTGTAAGGTTGCAGGAGCAGGTCTGGATCCACCAGCACTTGGATCACACATGGATGGCAGCTCTCCACTGAAAGGAAACTAGTTGGCATGTGCTGAAACCACTTCACGTACCAAAGCAGCACACGGTGAGTGGGGATGAGCAGGGGACTCCCTTCAACATCAGACTACTGCTCTGACCCAACCTGGAAGTAGATAGAGCCATTAGCAACGCAAAGAGCGTAAGTCTGCTTAAGTACAGCTGCTTATTGGCAGAAAGAGCGAAAAAAAGTGCAACATTTAAAAGGAATTTTTCTGCAGACGTAAAGAGGGATTTAAAGAAATCAAGGCAACATTTGTTGCAGTGGGTTTTCTGCCTTGCACTACTCCTCTGGGCACAAGGCTGAGAAAAAAGGACCAGCCCCAGAGCGCGTGGCCAAAGGTGCACACATAAAAAAGTTGCAATATCTCTCTTTGCTTAATCTGTTTCATCATTTGGGGACATGAATCCCCCCACAAAATTACAGGGCAGGCTAACCCTCCTTTCCCCAGCAGCACTGTTGCAGCTTTATCTCTGCAACGCATCAAAAGGCACTACTGCCGCCTGCACGTGCTGATGGCTCCCTTTCCATCCCTGAACTCTGGAAAACCCACCAGCCTGCCTGGAGGAGAGGACCCCCATTCCTCCTTCAAAGGCAGTAGCACGTCAGGATACGGGAAAATTATTAACACTTGTCCTGAGCCTCCAAATCTTGCTCCTCTAACCATCCAACCCTGGTGGCAAGAGCATTTTGTCTGAGCGGAGGGAGACGTTTGTTTTCTTTGGACGACAGCGTATTTAATGTGATTCATGAGAAGCTATTTTCCAAGCCGTTAAATACATAATACAGAAAGAAAATAACACTGTGTATTTCATTAGATAAACTTGTGCGTTTTCAATACATGCTGCAAGGGACAGTTTGGGAAAAAAAATAATTTCGTTTATTAAAGCCATTAAAGGGCATACAGCTACAACGGCTGTTGATTAATACATACATCAAATAAAAATTCCTTGCTGATATGCAGAAGCATCATTCCATCATCACAAATCATTTCGACTTTGATGAAAAATGCTGCTAACTTAAAACCAACTGTGGTAGCAGGCATCTCGGCTGTACTGAAGCACTTCAGAGATCAGAAATCATGTTTAAAAACTAAATATTAAAGAGCCTTTTTTTCTTCCTATAATAACATTTATTAATTATTTTAGAATTTCTCCAGTCCCCAGCCAGCAGTAATTTTTCATAATTCACACAACACTTGACGTTGCATCCCAAAGGCAAGCAGTAATTGAGGTTAAAACGCACTGAAGACTACCTACCCTGGAAAGTTTGCTCATCTAATTTGGAGCTAACTAAATGTCATTGCTGCTGTTCAGGATTTCTTTCATTTTTTTAGTTTTGAGAGCCAGCAGCGAGCTCAGCTCTTAGGAAAAAAAGACATAAAAGAGGGTGCTAACAAGCACGGAGGTATAAAACACGAATCAAAGGTGTACTTGGTTGTTTACAGTTGGTAAGGAGAGGCTGCGAAGGAGTAAAGGCAAAAGGGAAGGTGGCCATCACAGGGAAAACTGGGCTTGGAGAAACCTTAGGAGAACTTACGGCAAATTTAGTAACCCTTAGGATGACTTAAGGTAAACGTGGGACAGGAAGAGTTAGGGACGAGTGTGGCAGACGTGATGCAGAAAAGCCCGTGAGCCTCAGTGCACAGCAGTGATGCTTCTCCATCTGCCCAGATTTCGAGATGAAAGATGGAAGAGGGAAGAGGCGGAGGCTCAAGAAGAATCTGCTCTCCTCATCTATAGGGAAGGCGTTTCCAACAATTCAAGCCGTTCAGCCTATACAGCCAAGCAGGCTGGAGCAATTCCAGGTATCTGTTTCTCCCCTAATAAACAGAAGCTTGAACTTCTTATTAAACAGAGAGAGGGCATCACGCTTCCTTTAAGTGCTCCAACAACCAGATCCAACAAACTGCCAAACCTTATTGAAACAGTAATTTCTTCCTGCACCCTGAAATTTGCTACTGTACCTTTTCCTATACTAACATTAAATGATGCCTACCGCTACACGTTTAACCTCCCATAATAGCTGTGTTTCAGACACCTTCGCAGCACACATTTCTTCTGATTCAGGGAACGGTAACATATTTATGCCCTGAGATTTTGATTCTGCAACACGCGGAACATGCTGGACAGGATCCAAAGCAGCATGTACGTGCATATATATATTAAGAGAGCAAGTAACCAGCTTTCAGCAGCATTGTTCATATGCTTACGGCTTCCCACGATTCCATGTATTCAATTTATTTAGCCTGTGGGCCAGATCCCACTACCAAAAGCGCTGAGAATTGAATGAATTAGGGCTTTAATGAGATAGAAATTGTTTTCTGAAAATCCACAAGCTCTGAAATGAAGAAAGAAATCAGATTGAGATGAGACACAGCGAGAGCTGCGGCACTAACAGCAACACCGACGGGTTTTTCCATAGTTATTCCTCACCGTGCTTTTGTTGACAGAACACGGTAGGTACATTACTGGCCTCTGATTTTGGCCAGGGAGGATTTAATCCTTAATGTTTATTTTTATCACTTTGAATCTTTGCAAAGTGTGTATTTTTCTGTTCTTCAGAGATGAGCTTCAGGCTTATTAAACATGGTTTTTCAGTACCTATTCAAATGGGGATTCAGAACAGGCTTATTTTAGCAGAGCTTTAATAGAAAAAAGCTGAAGGCAGCTACAGTTCATTTACTGAGGTCTGGGAGTTTTGTGTAGTTGCTTTTAATTTGGACCTGGAATTTTTTTCTCCCCACTTTCTGTTCCACGATCCTTCTGCAAAAATGGCTTAAGGCATTATTTGATTGACAGGAAGCAAAGCAGGGAACTGCCATGTACCGCCAAAGCACCCTTGGTCATTCCTGTGCCATGAAAAAACCCAAATATTCTTCTCCCCAAGCCTCGCAGCTTGCCAAATCTCTGCAATTACACTAATCAAAGGCTATAGAAAGTAACCTTGAGAAGACAGGCTGCATCTGTGCTCCCACTCCAGCCACCTCTCTCTGTGGACTTCTAACCAGCAGATCGGGTCTCCTTCCCAGAAGTAATGACCACCCCCTTCTGATGCCCCAAAAAATTAAGATTTCATTAAATTAAGATACATGAATTGCAATGGCTTGCTTTATGCTGAAAATACTCAGTATCTTGGAAATATCTTGGAAAGGACTTTATAACACAGTATAAAATACCTGGGAAACTGCGAAGTCAGAATTTGACCAAGTGAATAACTAAAACTGTCTCAGTAATATTGAAGTCTTCTCCTTAAAGCAGTCTTGGTTGAAAACCAATTCTCAGACCACTGCAAAAGCTCTGCTTTCAAAGGTTTCTGCTGAAAAGTCACCTGAACTCAAATTTAGCATCCCCATGAAAGTGAAAAATCAAACCTACTGGTAGCACATGGTTAGCCCCAAAAGAGAAAATAACACAGAAATGAGGAAACTTCTTAAAAGGAAGTGAAAAGAAGCAGTCAAAAGGGAAAAGAAAAATGAGTGGTGGCATAAAAATTGTCTCGTTGCATCCATGAGAGTTTTGGAGGAAATATATACTGGCTATCCCCCAAATGACTTGAAATAAAGCAATAAAATGCTGCAATGGTTGAATAGCAAAGCGCAGAAAGGTATGAGAAATAAAAAGACAACCTTTAGAAACAGTGATTGCACCTGGATAAGGAAAAAATAGAGAAGAGCACAGACTCTAGCAAGAGAAATGCAAAACCACGGTGTGGTACCCAACAGAGATTTTGAGGAGCATCTGGCAGAAGGTTGCTAGTAAAGCCTTTCCCAAGCACATCTTAAGTAGGAAGCTTTCCGGAGAACCTGTAGGACCTATGATGCCAAGTTTTAAAACAGGCACTGAAAGCAGATGAAGTCAGAGGAGAAAAGCTGGATCGGGACCAGACTCCGCTGGTCGGCCGAGAGGAGCCACGGCAGCTCCCTGGCCACCGTATTATGAACAGGAGACATGCAAAAAGAAATTAAAGGGTCAGCAGAAAAGATTTAGAGCAGATCGATAGGGTAAGGAATTGCCTAGATTGATTCATGCTGTCTTTAACATATATGAACACACACTTTTCAGACTGCTAACCCAGCAATTGCAGCACGTAGTCCCTTGCTTAGATCAGCCTTTGCAATAAAGGCAAAAAGGGGTGGTAAACGCGATGCAGCTCTTTAAACAACTCCCAAAGGCTTTAAGAAAACTGCATACTGCTCAGTTTTGTTTCTGGTACCAGACATAACAGTAAAAACCTAAAACACGGTGGAGGTACGAATGCATACGAGGAGTCAATAGAACTTTTCCTGAGTGTCTGAGCAGCGTGTCAATCCTTTGGTTCCTTAAGCTTAGCCACGTGGACAGGGTTGACCCCGCTGTAATGTGTTATCTGAATTTCAAGTAAGTTTTTGACGTGGCCTCTTAATAAAGGCTCTTACAGAAACTCAGCTGCTGCAAGGTAAAAAAAGTAGTATCCTCTGCTGCAGGAGGGTTAAAACCTAAAAGAATCCACGGATCTGTAGTGGGATTCCTGCTGTTCAACATGCTCTGAAAAAGAAGGGGAAGGTGAGCATGAAGGAAAGGGGATAAAGTTTGAGGATCGCGTACAACTTGTTGGAGGTAAAAGCTGAAGAGGAGCTGCTGATGGATGCTGTGTAACCCAGACATAAATCCGGGCTCGCATTCAGTGCCGATGGATGCAAAATAATGCGTGAAGCTGACTTACCAACAGACAGAGAAGAGTGTTATGGCTGTGCAGAAGTCACCAGCTCAGTGTTCAGCCATGGTCAAAAAGACAAAATTATTAGGAAAAGAAACAAAGAACCAAGAAGCAAATCCTGCTGTGACGCTGTAAAAAACCACTATGGATCCCTTTTGACAATCCTACACGCTGCCCTGATCCCACATTGCAAGGAGACTGTAGCACAGCACGAAGAAGCACAGAAAAAGGGAAGGGGAGGAGGACTAGGGGCATCTGGCTCCTATGTGAGGGACCTGCTCCAGGACTCCTGGAGGCTGGATGGGAGCTACAGCCTACTTCTGACGTGCTCAGAAAAAGCTGGGAAGAGACTGGGAAGCCTGGAAAGAGGTGGTAGGGATAGGTGGACATGACAGATGTCTGTAAAATAAGAAATGCTGTCTACAGGTGAGTATTGCGTAATTTATCACTGCACCTTCTCATGTGAGAAGCAGAAGATATGAAACGGAGCGTAGAAAAGGAGTGCTTTCGCAAAACACAAGGGCAATGAGGACTCCACTGCCACAGGCTACAGGAGCCAAATGTAGATGCTGTTTGCAAGACAAAAAATTAGAAGAAGAGAAAAGCATTGTGGCATTCTGCACCACTACGGACACCTCTTCTAGCTCAGGGCATCACGGAGTTGCCAGTAGCCAGAAGCTGATGGACGCAAAGAGCAGCAGCAGTGCTGTGCATCTGCTGTGCTCTCATCCATCCCTGTCCCCGGGCATCATCACAGCCACGGCATCTGCAGGCTTGGGCGGATTAACATCACATCCATTAATCCAAAGGGGCCAAGAGGATGACGAGCACGCCTGCCAGAGAAGCGTGCATCAACGGCGCTGCCAAAAACATCAACGTGGAAAGGACCCTTGGTTTTTATTTAGAAAAGAAGGGATACATCACCATCCTTACAAAGAGGTTTTTCCATGTGATTCTTGCGACATGACGGTTAAACAACTAAAATCCTCCAGTAAAAAAATGTGAGGCAACTAAAATGTAAGCAAAACCAGCGAAAATAATTACGTGACAGCAAATCAAAGAGCTCACACGCTAGCACAAGATTAGAAAGTGGCAGAGTTTCGAAGGGCTTTACATGATTAAAAACCTAAGAGAAAAAACGTAGCAGATAAACGAGATAAAGGATCAGATAAGAACCCATACAAACTCAAACGCAACTTGAGTCTTGTGAGCAGCACAAGAATAACGTATAGGACAAGAATAATGTATAGGAATGGCTGCTCTGTTGTATATTACAGTACAGAGCTCTACAGACACCCGCTGCACGCTGACGTCTTTCCCCTCTCCCCTCATAGGTGCAACCAGAAAATATCCTTTGGAAACACTATTTTTTCTCCGTAGGGCCAGCTACAGCTCCCACATCAAGTTGCTGGGGTCTCTGTCATTGGGGCTTCAATTGCACAAAATATCCAAGGTTGGAAAATTAATGCCATTGGGGGAAAATCATTTCATCTGAGATGTATTCATGCAGTCCCTCCCCGCGCTAGATTTAAAACATACGCAACCCTGTGCCATGGAGGACTGGTAATTCTGTCAAATTAAATTAACATTGCCCACTTCATGGACAAGCAATAAAAAACTAATGAACGGTGTAGGTGGTTTTCTTTTTGTTTTACCATGAAGATGTTGCCTTTTCAGGATAGACTTAACCCAAATTTCTTTGAGAAAAGCAGCTAATGCTTTACCTTCAAAAATGTGATTTGTTTGTACTTTCCCATAATTCCCTAACAGAAGTTAGGTTTGCAGAGGAGGGACCACCAGCCTCACATTTCAGATGTTCAATGTTCATTCTGGAGCACGCATTTCCATGTGGTTTCTGTTACCAGATTACTGCAAATCCAATTATCCTATAAAGTGAATTGCAATTAAAAGAGCAAAAGGCCATAAGGGACTATGATATTGTGTATCACAGATCATTTGACCAGATTTGAGAGACCAACGTAAATGCTGTGTCCTCATCTTTACTTGGATCCTCTAAACCCCAATACTCTTCCAGTCATCTGCAAATTTTACCACCGGAGTGTTTGAGATTTATTTTCGGATCACTAAGAAATACCTACGGCCGACCCATGCCCACGCTAAATCTGTCTTGCGCTAACTGCTGGAAATCAAAATGATGAGCAGCACCAAACCAAACACCCTAAACCAGCCTTAGCACATTGGATCTGCAACAAATGTACGTCTTCCCAGAGGCAGAAATCAGGCATGTCTGGCCAACTCTAGCTCACAAAAATCCATACTGATTGGCATTGCAAATATCTCTAGCCTTTAATCCTTCATCAGCTGGATCTTGTAGAAATGTTCCCATTCTTTCACCCGGTAGCAATATCAGCGACATTACTGATTTGCCCGTTTGAACAGGTTTTAACCCATTTTCAGCCTCAATTGGGCAGAAATCCAAGATTAATCCCGAACAAGCACCAGGGGGTTAAATCTCCCAGATGCCAGGACTGCTGGCCGCACGGCTGTCCCTACTGCTTCACAAATAAATGCTCACATCTAGCAGACAACTTTTAACATCCTTCTTAATTATCAGAAATTGTTCCAGGTCCAAGTAGAGCAAGCTCAGCAGAGAGATTTTAAAATGGGGTCAGGTGCTTGGCTCTGCTGAAACCTGTTTAGAAAATATTTCGATGAGGGGTTATTTCAGAGAGCAGGGCAAGGCATAATTATCTTCCCAAATTACATTGTTCTTCCAATATTTTCTGCATCTAATGCTGCCTTTTTGGTAGTAATAGCTATAAGCATAGGCAAAGATAGGCAATAAGATAGGCAAAGACCTACTGCAAAGAAGGGCATGGTCATGATATGGGAGGTAAAAGAGTTTTTTCAGCAGCAGCCTCTGCTAAACTACACGTAGCATGAAGCTGCCCCCTTGCTATGACCCAACTCCTCACACAAACGTTTTGGAAGCCTTCTAAAACTCCCGCAAAGTGTTGCAACTTGACCACTCTCGTTTAAGCGGCAGTGCCGCGATGGTTCATCGCATTTGCAGCGCTGACAGCCTCAAACCTCAGTGACCGCCAGCGGTTCTGCTGCTCCCAAGCAATCACACCCACTTCTGCATCAGTTTAGTATTGACCTGCTCGCAGCTCTGTATTCCACAGCTGTGAGTAGCTTTATTTAACAAGACTTTCATTGGAATCCTTTTAGAAAATTGCTGGGACTGTGGATCATTTGGACAGTCAAAATCCATTCTTATAGGGTTGCTCTTATCTAATCTCAATTAATCATCTCCCAAGATTACAGTTATCAATGGGAAGTAATAAAGTTAAGTACATTTGTCTATAAAATACATTTTTATCAAAATACCAGGCCCTTACACTATACAAAGACTCAGAAAGAATTTGCCACAGGAAGAAGCAGAAGCACAGTTCCTCTACAGCTACAACCATTAACACAGGACTCTAATCTCTTGGGAGGAAAAGCCTCACCATTTTTGGTGCATGCCAACACATGAAGAGTTTTGATTCCAATAAGCTTGTTTCAAGGCTATAGTATCTTTCCTCATGCTCCTTTTCCTCCATTTCTTTAATTTTACTTTCTTTCCACCTACACCAGGTTCATTAGACATCTCAGAGGCATATTAAACTCTTTCTAACTACGTTTTTTTTGAAGTAGGTACATAACCACAGCAAAGCAGAGCGTGCACATCTTCGTCCCAAAGCAGACTCCTGGCCTCTCACACCTTAGGACAAGGCAATCTTCAGGTCATTGCCTGTGCGATCTGGTAAATGGAGGGCAAGCAAAAAGGCTGAGCAGAGGAAGGAAAGCTTGGTACACTGGGCAAGTGTAGCCCATGCAATTAGCTTCACACTTTTCAATTACTCTTCCAATCCTTAAGTTTCACATAGGTGCTTCAAAACATGATTTCTGCCAGTTATATGCAGGCACGCCTGCCAGCTGTTAGGTATTAACCCAATTAAGGAGAATTTCCCTATTCCCGTCTGTACTGACACCCTTAGGCTATCAGCTGAACTCTAGCCCACGCCAGCTGCCGCACCACAGCCAATTCCTCCCCAAAGGGCACCAATACAGGGATGCAAATACAAGGATTCGTGTTTAGTGAGCCCTTACAACAGCAGTATGCATGGAGCAAGGAAGAGGATGCCTACAATAGCCTTCTGGTTCTCGTAGGACAGTATTCCTCAGTGCCACACTTCAGGCAAAGCACTGAAAGCAGCAACTAGGTCTAAAAAGAACAAAAATCCATTTTTCGTCAGATAGTTCAATCTCTTTTCTGTACACCAGCCCAAAGCCACGCAGAACGAGGCTCACAAATTTTGGAGGCATCAAGAGTTGATTTAGTTCAGGTTGTTCTCTGACACCTGAAAGTAAAATGATCTTCAATTTCCCCAGGAAAGCCCTAACACAGTGTTTGCAGCCTTGGCCCCCCAAATCAATGCGGAGCCAGCCAGCTGAGCCGGCGAAGACCGCTCACACGAGCACAGTTATGGCCACATGGGGTTCGACCAAAGGTCCACCTCCTCCCATGCTGTTGGTTCTTTGAACCTGCAGCTTGGTTCTTTGAAGCCTGCTAGCAGCTTCATTCACACCTTCCAAATTTCTGTACTGGAAGAAGTAGCGGACAACTGATCTGTCCTTGGGTCTTCATGTTACTTGCGATCTTACAGATCTTGCTCATCTGTGCTCTGTTGTCTCTTTTCTAGATGAAACAGTGGTAAGCTTATTTAAAATTTTGCTGTACGGAAGCTGTCAAACGCCTTCATTACCCTTTTCACTCTTCTTCCAACCTTCTCTAGTCTGACTGGAGATTTTCTGAGATGGGGAGCCCAAAGTGTACGCAGTATTTGAGATATATGCAAGACATGGATTTACATAAGGGTAGAGAGACCTTCATTCTCGCTTTTCTTTTCAAATCACCATTTCTCTCACAGTGCTCAGTTTGGCTTTTTTGAGAGATCACTGGACTGACATTTTCACAGCACAATATATCACAAACTCAAGACCTCATTTCTAAATTATAAGCCTCAGCTCAGAGGCCATCAGCTTATACAGAAAAATAGAAATGCTGTATTTTCTACAGAGCTTTCCATTGCTCTGCCTTCATTCTCCTTCTTAACACTCAGTCACACATCTTTGTAAGATGCTGACAACGCTCCTTACAACTCAAAACACTCAATTTTGATTTTAAAAAAAAAAAGTATGAATAGTCTGGATTAACCACGGCAATAGCAGAGGATGGCTGTGCAGAGGGGATGAAGGCAGGAAACCTCTCTGCATCCTTCCCAGATGCTCCACAAGACTGCAAAGACATTTTCTGGCCTTACAAATCTGAGTCAAAGAGAAAATCTGTTGCTATTGTTCTAGTTGTCGTTTCTTGCTGCACTTTTACCAATGTATGGGCTGAATGCTGTGATCACACAGTTTATGAGCCAGTGCACCAATAGCCCAAAATCCCCAGAGTATTACAGCATTCCCCAAAATACTAAAGGAGACTGTCCATCTGTTTGGATTAGGGCACTTCCATTTGGACCTGCCAAACTTTCACTGGAGCCTATTTCTGTTAATGTACTTATTCCAGGGGGCTGCCAGAAGGGGTTTTTGGATGGTTATATTGTAAAAATGCCCAGTATATATAATAAACTACTGATAGTAGAATTTTTTTGTGTTTTTTTTTCTCTAATAATCTTCAGCAGTTGTGCCATTGATTGATTGCAATAGCTTAAAGATGGTGAGTTACAGAATTGTTTTGCATTTACCAGCAAGACCACCGCTTGCAGCGCAGAGCCAAAATCTTAGTTTAAAAATAGGCTTGTCTTTCAAAGAGCAGAGAAGCAAATGAGACTTGGACAATGTATGGCTGTTGAGTGAAACGCTATTTCGCCAGCTATCTGAGATTCGTTCATAGGCATTTGTCATCCCATAGAGATCCTTTTAACAGTATTTACTACATAACATACATTTAAAAGTAACTACTGCAAAGACAAATACCGTTTCACTAGTCCATAATAAGATGCCATTTTAAAAAATCCACATCATCAATATGGTCAGATTAATAAAAAGTAAAATAAAATCAGGGGAATTGAACAAAGAACACAAAGTAGCATGCAGTAGGATAAATATTTGACAGGCCTGCCATACAATGGGTTACAATGGGGTAATCGCTACTCAAACATCGGTGATAGAAAGTAAACACCTGCTGGCTATTTTGTATTAAACCCACAATATTACTTAATCATAGATTTTACACCTTACTGTATAATCTTGTTGCCGTCTAGCATTCACTGTATTTTGTGCAATCCTACCGCTTTTCAAAGACAAAAGTTTCACAGTGAAATCCTTACCCTTGTGAGGGGACACTTACTTTAACAGAGAAATGAGATCTAGACCATCAAGGCTAATCCACTTTGTTTGCTAATAGCCTTTTGTAGAATCAAACCTTTCATAACAGAGGCTTCTACATTTAAAGCCATTTTTATATCCCATCTCTATGGAAATAATTAACATGTGTGGACATGCCACAGAAGGATCTGAGTGACAAAACGAGCACCCTGGATGATGCCGGATGAAGCAAGAAGATGAGCATCTCCTTCTGCGATCCATCCCAGCAACATGTTCACTATTTTGGGTCATCATGGTGCCAACAGGGAAAAACCAATATTTGGGCATATTCTCTCTGCTCTTAGGAATTCAGGTGCTAGACAGATATAATGTCTGATGACAGCATTATTATATATACTACTATATATTGCTATTGGTTTTCTGCTATGTGAAGACTCAGAAATTACTTTGGTCTTGGGTATCATTACGCAGTAACTATGCTAGCTTGTCAACAAGATAAAACACAATTATTAAAAAAAAAATCTGTTAAGGGAACCAGTAAATTCTTGCGTATCTGTAAAAACAGAAGCTGCCAATTGTAGAATATAAGATCACAATCAGAGCATGAGGAAAACAGATGGCCCCCATTACTCTGACGACACACATCATGGCTAAAAAAGCTTTAATAGTGCCCTATTTTATGTTAGCTCAGACTACTTTATCCACGTTGAATAACCAAGAGCAGCCTTCCCCTATCTCTCAGAGTTGTTCTTGTTTGGGTTTTTTTTAATTTAATTTTTATAAATTAGGTTATTCCTGGGAAGCCCGTGATGGTCTACTATATCTATGATACAGAGATCAAACTCCAGCGCGCTACAGCCCCACTGGATATGGGATCCTGGAGCTGTAAGCACACCCAACAGCTGCTCCGTTGTTGTTGCTATGACTTGCTAACACAATGCTGGGCTTTTACGAGGACAGTCTCTAAGCTATAATTCATGATGAAGATTATTTATCCCCACCCCAGTTATGGAGAGTTTCACATCGTTTCATCTTCAGCTGAAAGAAACAGCATTGCCTGCACCTACAAAGTGGTGAGGTGCTTGCCTGAGCTTTAACAGTTTCTAAACTGAATTTGTATTCCCTTTTCCTTGTGAATCCATGGGCAAAGACTCAAAACTGTATACTGAAGAAATTACTGTCTTAAATTGGCAGTACTTTTATGATCCAGTCATAAAACCACAATTATCAGACAGGCACGGCAACCTTTTGGATAGTGATGGAGAGCACGCCTGGGTTTTGGTCTCCTTGGGAGCCAGAGCACATCCAGACAACAGAAAATTCTCATATTTCTGGGGTCTATTTTTAGCAAAAGATATCAAGTTATTTAAGGAATGGACCAAAACAGACTAAATGATCTTTAACATGCTTTTCGGTTTCATACGCTGGACTAGTTCAGAAAGAAACAAGCTTTTCACAAAAGAACATGCTGAAATTTTAAAATACAAAAATGCTACTCATTTGTGACGTATCTTTCTGGTGTATGTGCATGAAATGTATTTCCAGTTTAATAAGTTTCATATTCCAATTCTGGCAAACTTTGCTGTTGACTACAGAGAGTAGCTTTGGCTCTCCATGTGGCCATGCAGCTGCAATGAGATGGTAAAATGACACAAGAGATCATCTACCGATTGCCTTTCAACATAAAACTAACACCTTTCCTTAATGGTGGTAGGAAAATAATTTCAAACTAACTCGATTTCAAGTTTGGAAAGAAATAGTTCTGTGCTTGCATCATGTTAATTAAAAAATAAAGGAAAGGAAGAAAAGAAAAAGCATACCTAAACATGAGTTCCAGAAGCAGCGTGCAATGCCGTATTAGGCTTAGTTTTAAACTCTTTTTCAGGCAAAATTTAAGATCACAGTTTGAGCACCAGTTTAAGTCTAAGGGTGCTGAATCCAGTGCAACCTTCTCATCAGACAAGGGCGTTGAGAGGCACAATTATTATTAATCTGCCTATTTGTGCCACGTTTCTGCCAGCTTTGGGTGAAATGTCATGAATGCCAGAAGGGAAAACCAATTCATTGCTCAATCATAAAGCTGAGCTTTTCTTTAATCAAAACAGGTTCATTAGCTGAGTTTCAGCAGCACGGGTTGCAACCTTGAGATGAAAAATTTAGTACGAGTTTAAAAGAAAGAACCTGTCCAGTGTGCCAAGGACATATCAAGAGAGTGGGCTTTAGTTTGCATATCAGTGCCAAGAACATCTGATTTAAATGTATGTCTTTGAGTGTTTAATGGATCAATACATTTGTGCAATGCATGTGATGAAACAAGACAGCTTCTGGACTGAAAGGGAAGAGGGAAAGCAAAGTAGAATGAGAAGATTTGCCTGGATTTCAGTCTAGCAATTAATTCCCTCTCTGGATCAAAGCTCGGTAATCACAGTAATTTGCAGTTTGCTAAGAATACACAAATATGGGCGAACCTTCATTATACAGGGTAATTAGAGGGACCTCAGACACCGTCACAGGTTTTGTATTTGCATCGTGTTCTCTACCGCCTTGTGTGTTATTTTGCCTAACTCATCACTGCACCTAACCGAGCTGAATACATGTGTCTTCTTCAGCTGAAGAATTTTTAAACGTTCTAAGGTCTTCTGAATATCATTAATGGCAGTTTTTTATATTACAAATTAGCTAAACTACATAGTGTTATGTCTTTATTGCAGACAATAATGGTGGTAATAACACTAAGTCATGAATATAGAGCATTTTGCAGGCATTCTCGGGACAAGATGAACTTTCTTTTCGACTAAGTACACAGGCTGAGAGCAAACTCTACCCAGAGAAATATAATTCAGCCCGGGAAGAAAAAGACCTTCAAATGCTGTATAAGGAAGATGAAGCATTAACATGCTGTATGTTGAAATAAGTAGCATTAAAAATGCTACCTAGCATAATACCATTCAGGGATGCCAAAGCTTTCACCAATACTATGAGCACTGTCACTACTTCATCCTATTCCTTACACACTGATCATTGCTACGTGTAGATGAGAGTTTGAATTCCTGCATCGTCTCTGTTTAAATGCGTTTTTAAATGTTTAATTGTGTTAATGACATCCACTGCATAAAATTAAAGACAGTAAGAAAGAATTAGCAGTAAAGCTCCCATTACCACCAGGGACAGAGACTTGGGCCCTTCAAAGGAAGCTTCAACAACCAAAGGAAATTCAGAGGCTGAAATATACTCCAAAGAGGCACTAACTGCATCCTCCAAAATTTTTTTTTAAAGAATTAATTGAGCTTGAAACCACTGTCTAACCATCATGTACTCACGCCAGACCCTGGGGAGGCAGGGAGGGGGCTCTCCCCCTTTGCATGCTAACCACTTGAGGCTGTCGGGCGTCCATCAGCACAGACTTTGCATCAAATTGCTGTCTTCCAGAAACACCCCTTACGGAAAAGCCATGCGGAGTTTATCTGAAAACTCGGGCGCTCTCCCAAGTGGAGAATCAGGCAATGCAACCGGCGAAAGGCAGCCAGGAGCATCCTATTGCATCGGTGTGAAAGAGCCACTGGAGATCCCCCAAAATAAGCAGTGCCTCTGGATGCTGCAACTGCTGAGCAACATCCCTGCGTTAGAGAACTGGTTTTTGGTCGCAAAACCCAAGTTGAATGGCACACTAAATACTAACGTGGTCAAAGATGCCAAAGGTACCAGTCATTCTCCACTGTTTTGCTGCATGGGAGCATGTGGATTACTGGTTTTCTTTGAAAAAGGCAGAAAAATGCTTGTTTGAAGCTGAACTGGATAAATGCCTCAGTTGACATGTACTCCAAGGCAACTCTGAGACTGAATAAAGACATGTGAAGTACTTGAGAAAAGCTTCCCTTAGTACTCAGGAGTAATGAGCAGATCCAGGTAAAGCCTCCCCTGTTGCTCCAAGCTCAGATTTAAGGAACGCTATAAAAAGTGTCCCTTTTCAAGTATTTAAAACTTGCAGGAAACCTCTTATAAACACCTTTTACCGCATCACCTTGGGCTGCGCTATCCGGCAGCTTGCATCAGACAGGACGTGAAGAGCTTTCACACTCTCCAAACTCTCAGCTGATGGAAGACTTTCACACAATACAAGGAAGAAGAAATATATTAAGTCTTCTTTCCGGGCTCTTTTAGCCTCAGAAGTGCACTCTGTATTGCACTGGATCCATCTGGAGTTAATGCATCTTCCCTTCTAAGCTCTTTTATCACTGACCAGAAATAGTTTCTCCTGCCTGCTATCAGAGCAATAAATGCCTTCCAAATACACGGTATTTGCTGAAGGATGTATCCATCTGCAGACCAACTGCAGCAGGGCACACCACGATAACTGCCTTTGCTCAGGTGGACAGTGGGGATGCTCACGTTTAGACAACTCGTCCAGGATCTGCAGTATCAATTCCCTGCTTCTTGTGGGTTGTTTCGGGTTTTTTTAGTTGCTTTTCATCATTTTTTTTGGCAGAAGTTTGAAGGAGAAATGCAGAGCTCTGGAGTTATTGCTGTACAGCTCAGCAGCCAGACTCTTCTCGTGGAGAGAGGAGACCAAAACGCCATCACGCTTATTAATGACAGCAGATGAAGCAGCTAATTGATACAATACAAATGTGAAGTTGTAGTTGACATGAAATGCTTATCAAAAGATTTCACTAACAGGGAAAACAGCTTAACAAAATATGGATAGGCAATTTTGCTGATGAGAGAATGATTGATTTTGAGCATGCAAACAGCACACAGGGCATTAGCTCATGTTAAGCCGATTAAGATAGCTGGACTTTTCAAAAGTCTTTTTTTTT
>VZTL01036246.1:73946-101540 GCA_013400535.1 Scopus umbretta
GTAGAAATCCATCTGTGCCAGCTAAACGCATTCGGATTTTTAACCCCTAGTTCTCGTACAGAAGGAAATGAGTCCTTCCTTGAAAACAAGCCATTTTTGTCAAGATACAGTGACAAGCATATATCATCACTAGAGAACTCGACTCACTGGAATTTATCTGGAACAGAAAAATAGAGTCATTCCACTACTTCCTTTCTTAAAATACACAAAACTGCAGCTTTCTTCTTGCCAGAAAGAACAACAAGACCATCACAAACGCCAGTTAGAGCATTTCTTTTCTCTGTGGACTACCTCTAACATTAAGGAACTGCCTAAAAAAAAAAAAAAAAAGTCCTAGAAAAGTTGACAAGGAATAAATAAATAAAAGCTGCTGAATCCTTCACATTTCTTTTCAACTATTACCCGGTAAGAAAATCACAGATAGTTTAACAGTGAAACCCAGTGCTAGGATGGGAACACTGTGTTTGGTTGCTGGAAGGGCATGCAGAATCAATGCCATCTTGTTGCCCATTTCAGTGACTTGCTCCTCCTGCAGCATAGTCCAAACTTTTGGGTAAGCATGTGCTTGAGACAGGTTTTATGTGTTTTTTTCCCAACTGCAGATGGCCTGCAACACACCAGGGTCTGCCTGATACCCAAAATACAGTAGCACCCTCTGTGGTACATATTCTGTACCTTTATTTTCTCTTTCTAGTATGGTAATTGCTGTGCGGATGAGCTACGGCTAGCAAACCCAGGCCGTTCAGCTGACTTCTTCTCAAGTCTGAGACAGCTGAATGCCTTGAGGGTTTGCAAATTACTCCTTGAATGTTAATGACAGGTTCAGGGTAACCATAAAGAAACCGCTGTTTATACCATAAGAAAAAAAAAATGGCATTATGTCTGAACCTTGGGAAACCATCTCATCAGAGATGATCAGTCTGTCCACAATGACTTTAGGAGTTAATAGATGGAAATGACAGAAAGGACACAGGTCCATGCATTGCTTCAGATACAACTACATCAATATACAGACATATCACATATGGACATAAATATATGTATCTACATATAGACTTCTATGGATCTATGAATGTTAACGTGTGTGTGTGTGCATGTCTAAAATATAAAAAAAAACCCTGTCTGTAAAGCTAGAGGCTCTGTTTTCTGGATTATTATTCATGCAGCTAAGAAAGGATGTCAAAATTTCCATAAGCGAATCAAAGCAAGACCCAACGTTGATGGATGTGTGAGGAAAGGGATTTTGATAGCCAACATCATAAAGTCACGTAGGAATAACAACCGCCCTCAAACTGAAGGGCTGTCAAGCACCAGCATGACTCATCTCCCTTTCCTTTGTCAGTGTAAAGAAGCAAGATAAAAAAAAATACTCAGTTCCACAGGCTGTGGGTGATGAAGATGCTACAAGTGGGACAATATCTAAAAGAAAAAACACTGTTTGTACAAACTTACGTGTAGGCTCTCTTGTCAGCAGTTGAACTATTTCTTCCTGAGCTAATTTTAATTCAGCCAAATATGCATATTTTATTAAAAGTACATAGAATGTGGACTCTGAGGCCATGTCACTACCCTTAGCTAGTGTAGCGTATGATGATCTAATCTGGGAGTCAACCAAAAATCACGCAATTACTGCAAGGTCTTAAATTTCTTATTCCTCACCAGGAAAGGACTCTATTTTTGGATTGACATCAAACTCTGTCAGTTGTAATCTAGCCTGAAATCCAAAAAGCCTACAGTACTTAACCCCAGAACAAGAAAAATAGCCTGACAGTTTCTCCCAAAGAAATCCCTCATTTGCATGGTTTGTACTGAGACCCCAAGGCTCAGCACAGGCTAAACGGTCTTTTCATGAACGTTGACAACAAATATGACTTTTAAGATGAAAACAAAGACTAAAATATCAGAGGAGAACTGTTCTGCTGCTTATAAGACTTTATTACTCACTGATCCAAGTTAAGCTTATTAATTCTTGCTTTCATCAAAAGCGCAAGGTAAAAAATATGTGTTGAATACTATCGATACTCACACAGCATTTATGAACTGCTGGAGATGACAACGTTTGAAAGTAACTGAAACCTTGATTTTAGCTTAAAACCATAGGATTTGCTTTTTTCTGTCACTCCCTATTTTTTGGGAAGCATTCAATAACACTTCTTTCAGACATGCCAGTGTCTAAGGGAGCAGTGGGACGGAAGGAGAAGACAGCTGTGGGGTTTCTCTAGCTTTCTTCTAATTTGACGCCAAGCCTAAGTGACAGCACCTTCTCCTGCACTCCAAAAGCTACTCATCAATAGTGGTTGGTATTCAAAACAGGACTGTTATGTACTGAATGACATTGATTATGAGCAGAAGCAATCATCAAACTGGTAAACTTTGCCTAAAGCATTTAAATCAACTTTAAGCATTTAAATCAACTTTCAAAACTTTACTGAGTATTTCGGGAAGCTTGTAAGAAAATGTTACAATCCGTTGAATTGACTTAGGCACCAAAGCCCCATTTTCCAGTGCTCATTATAAAGGAAGAAGCTGAAGTCCCATTGATTTTTTTAAATGGTGCTTTGGTTCCTAAATGTCTGGTGCTTCTGAAAATGGGAGCTGCGCACTTTAGCTGATCCCACATCTTTAAGCATTTATGCATAGTGCAGGCTGCATTACCATTACTTTTCCCTTCCTCAGCAAAGGAAAAGAAGTTGCAAGACTTTGAAGTCAGAGGAAGACAATGGTGGGACATGACACTGCCGTCTAGAGACAACTCAGCTACAACTAGACCAATTACCTTGGCTTCTGACGCAGGTTTCTTCTCCAAAAACTCCAGGACACCATCCATTATTCTCGTATTACAATTTATCCCAAGGTGCTCATGCTCATGCTCATCAATGAAGCTCTAAGGTTGTTTCTGCTTTTCATATGACTTCCCACTGCAGTACAGGATACCAGAGATCCCATAATCTCACCCTCTTGGGCTCTTTCTCAGTGTGGTCTTTCTCCTTGTCAGCGAGGTTTGGGAAAGTCCAAGGGAGGGTTTTTTCATGCTTCTGCCTTGCTTTGCTTTCCTGAGACATCATCCACAAATTGCCTGATCTTACTGGTTACCAGCAAAAACCATCCCTTCTCTTGCTTTTCTGAGCAGTCTATGGTAGACAGCACCTCTTCATTATTATTCAAATATCACGCACTCTCATCTTCAGAAAGTCTGTATCTCCGTAACTCAGAAAGCAGCCCTTCCTCGGCTCGTCTCTCCTGAACAAGCTGCAGCCTTCTCTATCAATTTTTTCAGGAATTATCTCAGCAAGCCTCAGCAGAGTAATTAAGTCGTAACGTTGATTACGTACTCAGCCTTCCAATATCTTGTTTGTTCTTCAATATTAGTATACAAATATCCAAGGTATTCATTCACTGCCTAGCAACTTTTTGAGGTTATTATTTCAGGGCAAAATAAAGACACATCTGAAACAGTTTTAAACTGAAAAAGAAGTACGTGCACCCGCACATACATAGAAAGAACTGATGACTATCATAAAGCAATCCACACTTCACTATTCATCAAAAACAAACTTGTCCTGTACCCGTCTTACAGCTGAAGAAATTCTGCAATGGTGGTCTAAAAAGTCAAAATTTTTTACTAGAATATGTTTGAAGAGGAAAACAAAAAATTAAAAGCTTTTATTTCTCCCAAAATCTTTCTCTGATAAAGTAAGTCAAATGGATAACTTTGGAAAAAGTGACCATACCAAGGGTACAATCCTGTGATGTTTTGAGCATCTCTTAATGGTTTCTGAAGTCAGCTGAGGTAGAGGATGCTCAGCCTCAACCCCAATGAATTCAGCCACTGCCAGTCTGGAGCTCTCGATGTGAGGATAAGTTATTAGAAGTCTTGCTATGACTCTGTGTGTGTATATATATAACCATGGGTGGTATATGTGTATATACGTACACACACACACACAAATCACAAGCCCTCCTGTATTAGCAAGATCTACAGCCTATCCAACAGGCTGACATGATTTTCCATGACATAAATGCTACTAGAAGCAAAAATAAACACACTTTCAAAATAATACAGAAGGATTTAATACACCATACCCGCGAATGGTTAGTATTATAAATATTATTTGTTGGACATGTGCACAGGATTCATTTTGCTCAGCTCTTTTCTAAAGGCAAAAGTTACAGTTCTCAAGAGGGAACCCTAAAGTTCTCATTAGATACCAGTGCTTGATTTTCAGCTGTATATAATTTCAGACAGAGAAACTCAAGAGAACCCGAGATTTAAAATGGCATGTAATTTAGGGAAACATTTAACACATTGGAATTAGGTAATAATTAACAAACCCATTAATACCTTCAGAAAAATTCTACATTTACTGAGCTTAGTGTATCATTTAAACTATAGTTCAACTTTTGAAAGCTCATCTCTCCTTTCAAAAACATATACTCATTACACCGCAGTAAGGTAATAATCATGAAAGTAATTTACATTCAGTCCTGCTTTCTCCTTGCCCTGCCTTGCCAAAAGTCCCCCTGAGCGTGGGCAGGAGGTCTCCCAGGTAGGAAAGGACCTGACGTTGCACAAGCCTTCGCTGTCAATGTCAATTAGGGCTCGGCGATGCTGTCAACGTTCTGTGACTACAATTATCTCTGTGCTGGAGATGATGATTTTGCTCGTATTTATTGAAAAGTAATTAGCCATGTTTGCCCATCAAGACACTATATTGCTTCATTTTACGGGGTTTAAATTAGCTTCCATCAAAATTGTTTTGTTAGAGCTTAGGGTTTTTTTGTGTGGCACTGCGTTAAGGCAGAAGCACTGAACAGAGTAAATAATCTCTCTCCTCTGGATGGAAGGCCCCATTCAGGTCTTATCTAAAGCGTGTTTTTTAATTATATTATTTCCTGGTGTCTGGTATGTAATGTGCACCAACTCTAATCATAGGGATAGATACCTGACGCTTCCAATCTCATCAGAAAGTTTCCCATGGCTAAGAAATATTGAGTTCAAGTATCCTTAGACTTGATTTATGAAGTATTAAGGCAATTCACATTCACATTTGTGATCTATAGATGCAATTCCTTTCCTGCTTGAGTGTATTTTCACTGAAGAGTGAGACCAGCTTAACAACAGAGGCTGTGAGGATGCAGCACATCTAGGAAATACAAGGTACCAGCAGGACTTTACAGTGGCAAAAAGCAAGCAAACCCACCCACCAGCATCTATGAAGTGAGGGATTCCCAAAATACTGGACCGAGGTCTACCTTCAATTAAACCAGAGCAATTTTTCTATTCTCAGATGGATGGTGTTAAAGATAATCATGGTTCTCGCATCGGAGTTAAAATTGTATGGTATCCCAAAAATGATGCTTACCGTACTTGATCATACTAGACTTGTGGGGGTTTTTTTTTGTTTTATTAAGTTTTAGGCCTTGAGAATATCATTAATTGGTGAGAAGGAGAGATGGCTGGTTATACAAACAGTATTTTAGATTTCAGTGGTTTAGATTTCCAGGAATAGTATCTTAGATTTCATCTGCCATGATACAAGATCAAAGCCAGAATATTACAACTTATATAAAAGGTAATCAACTGGCAAAGTGTGCCTTATTGGGGAATTAAAAGCAGAGACTGGAGAATGGCTAAGAACATACCATAAGCATACTGGAGAACGCATAAGCTTAAGTTGGTCATCAGCATCACAACACAAATACCTTATTCTAACTATAAACGATATTCTCCTTTGCTATCCATATAACGACTTCTTTTCAGTCCTAAAGCATGCACGATATCATGAGCTTTACTAATAACTGCTACACACTGTGTTTTCTCTCCATATCTAGAGAAATTCTCATTTCACATGTATAGAAACAGAATTAAATGATATGATATTTGTGAAGCGGTTCATCTGCCTTTCCTTAATTTCACTAGTTTATCATTTCTTACAGCTCATAAACTCTATTGCAGTAGAGTCCTTCTCAATTAACATGTGCTAAGTGAGAGGGTAGATTCTCTATTAAAATGTCTATTTTGGGGGGGAAAAAACAAGAAGAAAAAGGAAATTCCTTTGTTGCCAACAGGTGAGAGAAACTAATGTGTCTCTGCAGGATTGCAATTACACCAGAAGGACGCTTCTCGGCACATTGAGAGTACTTTAGGGACTAAGTCCAACTGAGGACATCAGTTACCCTTTGGGATTCATTTTACTCAAGTATTCGCAGTATTAGGAGCTGCACTCCAGGCTAGACGTCCTCATGCTCAGCTAGTAAAATGGCAGAGACAGCAGATTTCCACAAGCATCACTCAAAAGAATTCAATATATGTTTTATATACGTGTGGTGAAATATGTATGCTGTATAAAATATACATAAATATATATTTTATTTATATATCTGCCTATCTATGCATTTATATATTTATATAAATATAATATAAATAAAACATGTGTATATGACAAACTCCCCAAAGCAAAGCAGCTCAGGGCTCATCTCCTCCTCTCAGAGTTGTGTTTTTCTCGGTAAGGCAAACCCAACGATTTCAATAGTCACCTCAATTCTGAATTTACCTGATTTTTATTAACTTAAATGGGACTGGTAATCCAACTGCACCACAGACTCCTTTAACCCAGACCACACGCTCTGCCTATAGCCTAAAGCACTCACGAGAAATTCGTGCTGTACCCACTCACTCAAATCAGCCGATTCAAACCTCAGAACTGCCTGCCCCGTCCTGGCATATTTTCCACATAAAAGGCAATCACAAAGATTGAAATAAATACGGGCTCTGTCAAATCGTCACTTCACGGCTTATAAAAATGTAAAGACTTAGCACAGGTCTGACCTTGTGCTTCGGCGTCTAAAGCAAATCCAGGCAAGACATTACCTCCTGCTGGTGAAAAATGACTTTTTAGACAGAACCAAGGAGCCTCTAATCTCTGGGACTGACGAAGGCTATGTTACCAGCAATTAAAAAAAAATAAGAGCTACTACTATTAAACTTTGTGTCTTGTTTCTGAAATTGGTCCGTAACCTACTATGTCCTTGATTGTGAACTATCCAAGGGACAATTTCTGACTATAATGTGGACAGGGCTTAATTCAAAGCTGTAGGTAACATCATATCAGGATAAATAATTTACTATAAAATAATAACACCAAAAATAATTAAGAATAAAATGTATAGAACTTTTGTCTCCATTTTAAGGAAGAAATTTGTGGTTAATAGCCAACTAAATCAGGAAATACAAAGTAATTAATTTTTCCCCTATTATGCATTTGAAGGTATGACCAAAACTTTATGAATTCATTTTTACACCTTGTTAAATATATTTTATTTTTCATTTTGTATCACCCTTTTCTCTAGTCCTGCGTATATATTTCAATTCTGTTTAAGAATTTTTTTAATGATTGCCTACAGAGTATGCGAAATTGTTTCCCTCATTCATTTCGGATGACCTGATCACTCTAATACCGAATGTCTCATTTGCCACAGCGTAAAAGAATAGGTCACACTGAGCCGAATAACCCTGGAAGAGTAACTCAAAAAATTCATCCACGCAAATTCATGACTCACATTTTCCTGACTCAAGAAAATATATGATTTTGTCTACCACTGTCCCCTTCCTGTGACTTGTACAGATCATAAATAGATTTTTGAGCACCCTTCTGTATATCATTCCCAGGCCATCTATGAACACAAAAACTATCTGCTCTTCACCCCACGTCTCATCAAAGCAACACCTGTCCCATATCTTCTGATATTGCACAAACAGCACAAATCAAAAGGAGTCCAAACTAATCTGATTCCATTCTGTTTGTGCTACTGCCAAATATCTCGATTTTCTTATCTCTTTGCTTTTAGGACATCATACCAACTTGACATTTCTTAATCTGAGCCTGTTTTCCAGGTCAACAATTCAATTTCTCAAAGCTTTGGCTTAGTTGTCCAAGATTAGCATCTCACCCACTGATCTTTCTCCATGTGTCTTTTGAGTCTGCGGTTCCCAAAGCGTTTTAAAAAAAAGCACTGTGCAAACAGCAGGCACCAAGTCGCGTTGAGACTTTCACAGGGATCCTCTGGCGGAAGTCAAACGCAGGTTGACATATCAAATCCATATCCCCTCCTGATGTGGACTAGAAAGCAATCAGATCTGCCTCATGGGTAGCAAAAGATGCATAATATTTAGGGCATAGAAGTTATTGGAGCGACATTTCCCCACCCTGAGGCAATGCAGAGAACTCGGTCTCACTCACTTACAGCTCGGTTCTGCCGTTCATTTAACACTGTGCCCTTGGTTCCCTGCCCCTGGTGACCACCAAGGAATCCAAAACCTTGTCTTTAGGGCATTTCTTCCATCCAAAAAATGCATTTGAGGAAAACTTGACAAAGGTCCATTCTGCACTGCCCCTTTTGTGGACTTTTCCCAAAGAAGGCACAAATGAGCCATGGAAACATGACAGCCCAACACCAAACCTGCAGCAGTAAGTGTCAATCCATGGTCATTGGAAGCTCGTTAGAGTGGTATTTGGACTTTAGTGATCTTTGTGGTCCCCCAAGAATCAATACTGGGCCCCACTCTGTTCAACATCTTCATAAATGATCTGGATGATGGGACTGAAAGCACCCTCACTGAGTTTGTTGAATGACACTAAAATTGGGTCGTGAGGTGGACATATCAGAAGGGGGAGCTATCCTATAGAGAGACCTGGACAGAAGTATGGGATAATGAGAAATGTACAAAGTTTAACAAAGCCAAGTGCAAAGTCCTGCACCTGGGACGACGTAACCCAAGAACCCAGTACGGGCTGGGATCTGTGTGGCTGAGGAGCAGCCTTGCTGAGAGGGACCTGGGGGGCCTGGTGGCCAACAACCTGAACACATGTCAGCAGTGCACTGCTGCAGCAATGAAGGCAGAGCGGATCCTGGGCTGCATCCACAGGGATGTTACTAGCAGAGTCACGAGATGTGATCATTCCACTCTACTCAGCCCTTGTCAGGACACCTCTGGAGTACTGTGTCCAATTCTGGTCCCCACAATTCAAAAAAGACATGGACAGACTGGAGAGGGCCCAAAGGAGGTCCACGAAGACCATCAAAGGGTTGGAGAACCTGCCCTGTGAGGAAAGACTGAAGAAGTTAGCTCTCTTCTCCTTGGAGAAGGCTCAGAGGGACCTCAGTATTACAGAACTTAAAGGGTAGCTACAAAGATGACAGAGGCTCTCTCTTCACAAGGAGCCACACAAGGAACACAAGGGGCAACAGTACAAGTTGCATCAGAAGAAGTTTCATCGAGATCTAAGAAAGGTATTTTTTACAGTGAGAACAGTCATTTGCTGGAATAAGCTCCCCAAGGATGCGGTGGAGTCCCCAACACCAGAGGATTTCAAGATGCGACTGGACAGGGTGTGAAATGATCTCATTCAGGCTCCTTTTCCCAAGAAAGGTTGGACCAGGTGATCTTCTGAGGTGCCTCCCATCCTGGACTGTTCTGTTAGTGTATGATTTGACAACACACATAGCTTTTACATAGAAATTTGCTGCTTCTCAGCCATATCTCACCTCTCTTTTTAAAAATATAGATGCTATCCCCCTAGGTTTATGATGAAATAAATTGTCCGCCCTTTCCTGCAGAGGCCAGCAGGGCATTGCAAGACTCATGGGTTGGTTCAGCCTATTTCAGGGAGGAGTCGCTGACAACAACGGCACACCCAAAACCCAAACCCAACCACAGTCGCTGAATCCACAGACTTGGGGTCCTTTGAGAAAAAGGTCAACATGATCTAGAAGCAGAAATTGAGAATTTAGGTTAATAATCTAGGTTTCGTCAAAAGTTGATTTCTCTTTTTAAATCAAAAGACAAGACCGATTGAAATAAGAAGTCTTCTTAACAGTGCAGAACAAACAACCCCTGAGTGCTGGCAGGAAAAGGGATTTGTTACAGGCTGCAGCCTGCGGCCTTCGCCTACTATTTGGCACCTCTCCCCACAACGTCAATAGCTTCATTTTTATTATAAAGATAGTAGTCACTAGGAAGGGGCAGCAGTTGAGGACTGCGTCCAGTCTTTCTCAACACAGCAGCTCTGATCATCGCCTTATTAAACAAACATCAGACATCATCTGCTCTGCAGTTTTAGATAGCCTCTTACAGGAAATCTGAGAGTGAAGTGCATTACTGGAGAGCAGCACTATGTAAGGGAAACTTAAGTTTTCCTTTCTGATCCTCAATATACATTTGATTACTCCAGTTTTCAGATAAGCATTTCTAAAGGAGAGCTTCATCGTATACTGCTTTTCTTCAATGAATTCTCCTATTATTCAGGAGTGACAGCAAAGCTTTCCAGGAAACTGCAAATTTGTAAGAACCATAGAAAAGAATAACTAATAAAACCATGCAAATCTCAAAAAAGAAAAAACCAAATCCATACAAGAATCTCCACAAAAAAATCTCAGAGTCCATGCAAAATCTCTGCTTTCAATCTTAGAGTATTTGGGGGTCCAGAAGACTAAAGTCAGTGGGATGCTCAAAAGCTGGGTTATAGGGATTGAAAAAAAAAATCAACAGTAAAATCTATAAAGTGTTTGAATAGAAATATATTTATATATTTATACTTTATATATTTTAAGAATATATTTACATTTATATATTTATACCAAACCAATGTAACAAACCAATTAATAGAGAGAATATCTGAAAGAAAAATACTGCTGAAGTGTATTTTACAGGAAACTATTCCAGGAAATGAGGGAATTTTGATAGTTGACAGGAGCCTGAAGGATTTGCTGTCTTCTAAAAACAAATCAGATGTGTAGCCACTGAAATGACTGGATTCCCTTCCCCAGAGGTTTGCTTTATTATAGTGTCGCTGAGATGTTCTGCTACTTCTTTCACCATTAAAGCATCCTGCCCTGTGGAGTTGAACATGCTTGGTGTAGGCTGCAGTAGCGACCGTTCCGTGGCAGAGAGAAAAAAACCGTACCGCCGGGCTCGACACACCTGGAAGCAAGATTTGCTAAAGGGAAATTGCCTGGGAATAATCCCGACAGCTTCTATTTTCAAACATGCAAAGTTTATGATTTCAGTCTGACTTATCTTCCTGAAATCCCATTTTACATTGATAATTTAGAAGTAATTACAAGGCCGAGGCTTTATCTAGCAATTTTTTTCATTACAACATTGTTTTAAGACAAAAATGTGTTAATCAACTTTGATTACAGAAGCATATCTGAAGGTTTTCTTATCTGATGATTCTTTTCTTATGTGGTGATGGCAGCTCTGTGAAAACAAGCGAACTCCCTGCTGCCAACGTCTGAAAACATGGGAGTATGAGAAAATACATACTCACCCTATTTTTTTTCTGAGAGAAAATGGCCTGGATATGGCTACTGATGTAAAAATGTTTATACACTGAGGTTTTTAAAAATATGTATACTGACAGACAGACAAGTGTGTAAGAATCAAGATATGAAAATACACCCCAGGCTTATTCTATCATTTTAAGAAACGTCAAATGAACGAAAATACACGTGCTAGAGAAGCGTAAACCCACGATAGCGAGAATCAGCAACAGAGACTTGTTTTATATGCAACCCTAGGACAGCATCTGCCCAAATGACTTCTATTTGCCATCTATTGACTCGATTCTCATCCCAGAAAAGACAACGCTACTGCCTAACTCGCAGAGCAGCAAGGGGGGAAGCAGCGAAGCAGAGATATCACGTTACTAATGCTCGGTTAGACATGGAGGTAAAAGATATTGCAGAGATTACGCTAATGCAGCTGTAATGCAGAAGGCATATACCGTGCCTTTTGCTTATACTTAAAGGTATATACTTTTGCTGCTCAGCACCGGCTCTGCAGAGCCGTATCCCTTTGGACACGACAGCATCAGGAAGCTCGGAGGTGGCAGGGCCACTGATAGGTTGGAGACACTGCGGTTTTGGAGTAAAAGCAAGCACGAAACCAGTGGAAGACGTTAAAAAAGTATTACCGCTTGGCAAGGTTGCAGTTGTTAAGGCTTTAAAGAAACTTTCTGCGCTAACCTAATTGGTTTCATTAAAATTCTGCATTGAAAATAATAAATTTCTCAAGATGCAGCATTAGTCACAATCTTTCTTGTAAACTGCATAAATACATTAAGCCCTGGAAAGACTAAAGGGAAACACAATTTGGCTGCATTAGTACTAATGGCAATTTCAAACGGTTACTCTGTTGCCTTAGTTCTTTATTTTCAGTTTTCAGTCAAATAAGGATCTTCCTCTCCAGAAGCATTTAAAATACTATGGAATTTCCAGACCACGTGGGATGAAATCATTCATTAAGCCCCAAACAGAGTATACATGTACTGATATACAGAAATGCACACAATCGTTTTTTAAGGAAAAAACAAACAAACAAACAAAAAAACCCCAACAACAACAACAAAAAAAACCCAAAACCAAAAAAACAAAATAATTTTGACGTCTTAGTTTTTGCAGCAGCACTTTTGCCTGCCTGCTAACAACTTACATAAAATAGAAATAAATGAAAGGCTGCACAACTCAAGTTGTACTTATTGGAAGTTTCCTCCCAGTCCCAGAGGAGCCAGCGCTGCCCCAGCATATCTACTGGTTGCTTGGGTGTATTTACAGGAGCTGCAGCCTCAGCTTTGGTGCCTTTTGGGCAGATCCAACATGTCCACAGAGCCCTGTGCCTGGGGTTAGAAAGCAAATGATGCCCCGTGCCATGGTCCAGCTCAAGCGCCGGGGTGCTGGAAGAAGGGGTGCAAAGGGATCCCCCATTTACGCTGCACCGTGAAAACACGCCATGAGCATCCAGCTCGGTGCACACCCCAGGAGTGGGGAACTGTGGCAGGCAGTGAAAAGTCTACTTTCTTATTTCCTCTCTTCCCTTTGGAGAGCATGAATCCATTCTGCCTTCAAAAAAAAGAATTCTCCCCTTATCTCTCCTCTGCAAACCTTCATCAACCAAACCTTTGCTGTTGTTTAACCATCTCTGCCTTTGCTAGACGGGTTCCCAGCTGCTGCCAGGCCACAGACCCCTCCTGGGTCTCCCCTTGCAGAAGGACTGACCTTTGCAGAGGGCTGCTCCCAATTCTGAAGAGGATTTCCCAGTTCTACCACCCTCCTCTGACGCTGGTGTTTACTACCTGGATATATGCTCATTGCAAACAGTGAGTTTTTTAGTTGAAAAGTCTAAAGGAAAACCTTTAACACAACCAATTCTAAAGCAGAAACTCTTTGGCTGGAGATGAAAGAAATTATAGAATTATGCACATTCCTACATTGCTCACCTGCATCCTAACACCATTAAATACTGGGATATAAAATGTCAAGCTACTTCATTTGATGTTAATATACTCAGAGGTCTCAGAGCATCTTTGCCTTGGATTTGGGGGAAATGCCATGACATGGAGACAACAGCAGGACTCTGTGACAAAAACGCAAGCAGATACCCGCTCCTTGCTCTCGCACCGCGTTACTGTGCCCCCCAAAATCCTTTCTGTCCTGGGCTGCTCTTCCTGGCAAAATGAATCATTTAAATAATCATAAAATGGAATCATTTCAATTCCAGACTAGTGACAACCGGGGTCAATTCACAACAAGCTAATGTTGTCCTGGGGTCAGCATGGTCAGGCTGAGCTCAGGAACACGTTGGCACTGATTTAAAGAGGCACCTTTGCAAGGGTGGGGGGTTAGGAAAGGGGATTTTGAAAACGATGCCAAAAGCTCCAGGATCTGGATGGCAGAAGCGGTCGTATTTGGGATCCAGCATAACCACATGTGGTTTATCTGCATCTTCTTCTTCACACATCTGTCAGGAAAGGCTTCAATCTCTTGGCTGTTCATTTCCAAGCACTGAGATGGCCATTTGGTGACCGCAAAGTCAACACCACGGCGATGCCCCAACCTGGCTAGACCACTGAGGCCGGAACGGGAATGAACTAATTCGGTCCCAAACCATCTAATTTACAGTCCATGGACTTCGACGTGGTCTGAACCCAGGTAAAGAAGGGACTTCACAAAGGTGGGAAATTTAACCCACTTGCTAACAACAGGGTAATTTAGGTCCTCTACAGGTCATCATCTTCCACCAAATCTATAGAGTATTTCAGGTTCTAGCTCAAATTAACAGAAAACAAAGTGTTACACAACACTGAGTCCCTAACGATCACAAGCATTGCAAGCAAAATCAATCTGAAGCTGATTAAGTCTGGAATACGGTCAACTCTTCCGTACATTTGTTATATGCAATCACAACATTAAGCATCAGGGAGCAGCTTGCTCATTTAGGAGGAGACCTCGCAAAAACCCGCTCCCACCAAAGATTTCTGTGTTCGGGAAACGATACAGTTGACCAAACTGCATTCGATCGATCAGTACGGAAAAAAACTAATAGGGCTGGCTGGCAAGGAGCTTCCCGGCTGAGCGCTCAGAAAAATAAAAGCTGCCTTTGGGGTTCAAGTAATGCTCTGGCATATCTAAAAGCTGCAGGCAAAGCATTTCCCTTTTACAGTCTCTCAAGCCTGAAGTGCATCAGGGCAGTCTCTTTGCTTTTAGAAGTTAGGAGGAGTTGTCAACAGGCTTTCAAGATACTTTTGGAGGCCCGGAGATTGATTAGCACGGGAACAACATGGCCAAATCAGATTTATTTGGAAGGGCCAGCTCTTCAGAAGGGGGATAGAAGAAAGTCATACAGAAGACAACAGGAATTCTTTTCTATATGCACAATATGGGATTTGTTACCTTTTTGGCACCAGAATAGAGCTCTGTAAGATTCTTGTTATGTCATTAAAGGAAAACCCAGCTATTTTAACATTAGACCTGGAATATGGGTTGCTTTCACTATTTCTGGAATAGTTAAGGAATCTTCCTTCACTGGGGTTTTATTCACTTGAGGAATATACAGTATCACTGTAATACCAGTGTGTTAAAGATGGGTAATACTTGCTTTTATTTCTTCACAGTAAATTCTAATATTTAAAAAAATAAAGTAAGAAAGTTTAATCTTGAAATTTGCTCTGAAAAAAAAATTTGTATCCATTAAAGACTCTTCAAATTTGCCTTCATTTTTAATTTGCATTATTTCTGGTTTACAATTAATATAATTCACAGAACAAAATTTTCAAATAAAATATCTGTTGTTAAAAGAAAAAACAGCTTGAGACCAAACAGAACAATCTGAGTCTTTCTTAGTGATTTATTTACTTTTTTCCTAACCAAAGCTAAATGCAATTAAAATCAACATGTTCCTGTACAGCAGTCTTGGCATAATGTAGTATTAAAAAACCCCAACAACCTTCTAATGAGCATTAAATGTCACTGCAACAGTAGATATAAAAGCACCAAAGTAGATGGTATTGAATTATTAAATGTAATATGGGTTATTTTTCCAAGTATGATGACTCCAGAATCACCAGAGAGTTGCAAGTAACTGTAACTGGAAATCTGACACCTGAAATGATTTTAAATAATTAATGGTACCTAGCAAGGCTTTACGTTCGAGTTTTTATATTGTTTAGATTAAAATGAATCATCGTGGGGGAAAAACGAACATCTGCTGAAAACCCGGTAGATGTTGACAAGCATCTGTTTCCATCAGCCTGGGAAGGGCCTTCAGTTTTCTATCAGAAATCTGTAGTAATAAATAATCCACACCTTCCAGATCCAGCAGGAGAGATTTACCACCTCCCTTCAACGCCAGGACGCGTGTCCTTCTCGAAGGAAGCTGCCGCATTACTTACTGGTATTTTATTCCACGTCTTCAATGAGTATTTCCACTACCCTGTCTTCTAAAGCTTTGCGCGCTTTTCATCTCAGACCACTAGCATGAGCTACGACGTCTTCCTTTTTGTAAATCTTTCTTAATTTAAAATACTGTATTTGCTGTTCTTTGATTACAGGATGCAATCTTTGATGAGAGAGGGATGTGTTTACCATTTCAGGTATCAGTTCTCCAAAACTTCGAACATAGAGACATCGCTTCTCATATGAAGGCATCAAAGTCATTATTTTATCGTTCACATCTCCCTACACCAGAAACTCCCACTGACCCTCCTCTTGGTTCAGTGCCCTGCCTCTTGCTATTCTTGTTGCATTGGTTTACACTGCCGCGAAGAACAAACCCCGTGTTTGAGATGTTCAACTCTCCTCGACCAGTAACCCCCCAGTAATTACCCCAGCAAAACAATTTACACATCAGGGACCCATATGCACTTAGTTTTGCTCCTGGACCAGCTTGCACTAGAGCAGCAGGTACGTAGACTATTCATATGTATCCTTGAGGTGTACATCCTCAGCCTCCATTAACAAAGTCTTTTTTCTTTCTCACTTCAAAAGAACGATTTCGGAGGAAAAAAAGACAATATCCAGGTAGGACTAATGTTTTACCAAAGATCTGAGACCAAAGCTGTTCAGCCCCCCTCTTGGTAACGCCACAAACTCTCACTTTTATGTATACCAGCTGAGGAGCTAATCTCTCCTGTGGCCGGCCAACAGCAAGAGCTCTGCAACACCTCACCGCTTTAGGCTTTACTACCCTGAGGTTACCACTAAAGCGATGCTTTACGATAAATTTCAAGTAACGTCTTGTAGAATATATTCACCATGCTGCTCATGACTTCTAGCGGAATTTAAAAAAAAAAAAAAAAGGTGTATACTGAAAAGAAACAGGAAAGCCTGGGCTTAAAAATTCATTGCTAGTATTTGCATTAAAACCAGCAATTCGTGGTCAATAATAAAAAGACCTCACCTGCTCTGGCAGGGAACAAATCAGTTTATATGCATTTTATCTTAATTGCCACGAATTCTGCATGGATTCATTTATTTTTTTACTTTGCTGCCTGGGCACATTATTTGCTTCTGAGAACACCATCCCTTTGTTTTCTCCAGCTACGGAGGGCACTGGGTAACGCAGAGCTCCGCGCACAGCTTCAGGCTTGGGCTCTGGGGCTTGAAAGAGGAATACACAGCCGTACTGCCAGAAAGGGAGAAACCGGTTGCGTTTTGCTTGTCCCTTTCAATCAGGTTGATGCATTCATATTAAATGCAGTTGGTTTGGTTTAAAATAGAAAGATGTCTTAAGCTCCAACTGGAGCTTTGAGAGAGTTGTAAAGTACCTTGAACATGCAGAATAGCAGCATGTTTTGAGTATCTTTGCCTGAAGTTAATGAAGCAAAGTAGCAATTACTTCTGTGACATTAATTACAAAACTACCTGCTCAGCATCTCAATGCATTGTTAAATTTGTGTGTAGATTTTTCACACTGCAAAGAAAATGTAATATTTTCCACTTCCGCCCATTCAGAAGGAAGCACCACGTGAGCTTAGTGAAACACCCCAACTGGAGAAGGCATTTCATTCAGACTGACCTTCTCTTTCTGGTTAAAAAGTTAAAACTTGCCAACATTAAACAGCCACTGCAGGTCAAGAGGCTTATACACAACATCAGTCCCATGTCTATTTTTGGTACAGATCCACAACCAAGAGCAGCAAAAGTAAGCAACCCGGGATCATAGAAAACTCTTCCTTGGAGGCCTGACCTTCGCACAGGACTTCGCTGGAGTTACCAAAAAGCACATCATCTCAACTACAGAAGGAATGAACTACACCTCAGGACAAACCTCCCGCTGCCAAAAAGAAAATCACAAACGCAACCCTGTCCATCACACCCCGCTTTCCGCATCCCTATGCGGTGGCGTGCTCCCCCTGCCCCGCGCAAGCAATAACCACCAGTGGGGGTGGCGATGGCTGCACCCAGCTTGTGCTGGACTTTGGGGACGGATGGTGACACCGTAGCCAAGGGCTGTCTGGAGCAGCGATCCAAATGTCTTGCTGGTATGCAAATATGACTATAAGTCAATTATCTTGCTCCATAAACAGTGGACAGCCCAGGGCCCGCTAAGCTCTCCTGCACGGCAGTGGGCTGCATGCCAGGATCTCCCCTTGAGTAGAGACGCCTCTCAAGGTTGTTCCTCAAAGCTGAGAGGGTCCTTGCCACAACAGATCCTTGGCAAGTGACTAACAGCGTGCTAAACTTTGAAATCTTAGCTAAGTGATATAAAGGATTGATTGCATATATATAATCTTTAGACATAGCTGCTGACCAAGTCTGGGAGTAGGCTTTGATCCAGCTGCCCTAGACTCCGCTCTGAGAAGGAGTTTAGAAAGCAAGGGGGTCCTCTCTGAACCTCAGGACTCACCGGGAGGGTCTCCCTGACAGCTTTGTCTGACCCTGTCCTCTATGCAGTAAATAATCCAGGGTACCTTGCCATCAAATCTTTTTAAACCACTGTCGCGTTTGCCATCGAACCTCGTTAACTCACTGTTTTGCATCAATGGAGTATATTGTTGCTTCTCTCTTATGAGCGAAGTGCACGCTCACTCCATCCACGACACCCTATTCTCCATCTCCTTAAGTGGTCATAAATACTAATGTGCTGACACAGTGTTTGCTTTTAGATCTGAATTTATGAGTGCTGAAGTGCGGCAAGACAATTTTAAAAGCAGGTAGAGCTTGTTGAGAGATTTCCAGGGCACTTTTTTGCACTGCCCATACCAGAAAGCTGCTGCAGGTCAGTCCCCTCAAATCCACTCACTCCCCAAATGTCCCGGCTCCATAAAGAACCCCAAAAGAGCTACAGAGGTATGGCCAGACTGTTTCCTAGGTGAGGAGATGAAGCCTTTTTGGGTGGAAAAACGCGCAGCTGGTTGCCAGAAAGGCCGTGCTCCACCCTCAGAGATTCCCAGGACCCAACTGGATGAAGCCGTGAGCAGCCTGGTCTGACCTCAGGGCTGCCCTGCTTTGAGGAGCTTGGACCAAAGACCTCCTGAGGTCCCTTCTGACCTGGATTATCCTACGGATAATGGAATGAAACCAACCTGCTCTCCAGAAGCAACTCTCCCAGCTGTGCTTGCACCAAACCAGTGGAGATGGCTGTATGTTGAGTTGCTCCATGGAAAATTTCCAGGGAAGGTGTGCTACGTTCCTTAAAATGTACAGAACTAACACAGACTTAAAGATGACCTTGTGTTCAACATGACCAGAGCAACCCACCCACCCTTTGAGCCTCGATTTTGCAGTCCTGGTTGGCATTAAAGCTCCCCTTGTTGTACCCCAACATCACTCCAAACGAGTAGAAATGCAGCTTTTGGGTCTGCTGAGCAGCACGTTTTATCGATACATCATAATCGCAGGAACACCTGTGCTAAATAACTCTGTATTTATTCAAACCCACACCATGGATAATTTCTCATCACTCATCTGTGATTCCCCAGGCCCTGAAGCTTTGCTGTGGACCAGGATGCGGCAACTGTGGGGAAGCAGCGTTGCGCTGGCTTTTCTTGCTGGAACTCTAGAACTTGAAGACTTTAATTATACATCCATGCCATTTATTCCAGATTTTTAACGTTCGCCCATCAGAAATGCTATAGAGTCCCAAAGGAACAAGTGTGACTACCCTATGTGGCTCTGTCCCTATGAAAGACGTTAGCAATGAATATAACAGCTGTTAGGATCATGATGAAGGGGAGAGAAAATGAGGATTATGACTATGGGATGACTTGGTTACACCTATACTATGGACTGATATATTGAAAACACACAGCAGGGACGGTGGGTTTGTTGGTTGGGAGTTGGATGAAAAATCATCTCACTGATTAAAACAAGTTAGAGCAAAAAATTGTTGCTTTTTAAACAACCTGTGAACTAGCCAGGTTGCCATTCAACAAAATCCACATATATCAGTAAAATATTTTACTGTCAAGAAAACGTAGCAGTATTTACATGGGAAAAAATGTTTTCTTGTAAACAGCCCCTACGGTTGGCTGGAGAGGGAATACTAAAAAAAGAAAGCCTAAAATAATTTGTACTATGCAGTAAATCTCTGAAACAGACTCTGCAACATAATTGCAATACAGCTAAAGATAACTTTATTGAGCCAAAAAAAAATTTCTGAAGCCCATAATACATCCAGCTGGAAATATAGAGAGCTCTGCTATTTTAACGTATCATTTATAACAGAAAACACTACCCAAGAACCCGCACCTGAGAGGCAGAGGAGATACGATGAAAGTGCTTGCTTGCATACCTCACTCCTACTTGCTCTGCAGAGATAATGTTAAATTTTGGTACAGATTGGGCTGGGACTTTGGAAATTTAGTTTCCGGATAAATTCTGGCTTGGTTTTGGACAACTCAAATGTGCTTGTCCTATCTCGTCCCTCCCTCGGATCCCAGCACGGCTTTAATAAAACATAACGACATACTAAATTACCAGAAAATAAAATGGAGAAATAAAAAAAGACGGAGGAGGTTGACGCAATTAAGTTTAGGTAATAAGCACTGATCAAAACCACAAAGCTCGTAAGCACCGTGCTTTTAAATGGCACCTCATAATTAAAGATATTAATTTAAAAATGGTTACATCACATCTCATTTCCCAGCTTTTCATACTTCTATGCTGGAGGAGAGAATGAGGAGGAGTATTGGGCTACTCCTCCTGGCGTCTCTCTTGGAGGGTGCGACACACCTTGCCCCCCCCAATGCATCAAAAATCATCATGCTTGTAATAAGAGAGAGCGATATTCTTCATGCTCAATAGCCAAACGATGTTTATACACATGCTGGAAACACATGGAAATATGAAAGAGCATGTTATCGAAATCCTGCAGGCTCTCTCTTCAGGGCTACTGAGGCTGACACAGAATAATGACGCTACCTCCTTGTCTTCCTTGAAATCTCTCTTTAAAATGCTCCCCACTGGCTAAAAATAGGCCTGGACTTGGCGAGACCCCTGTATTCATCCCTCTACTGCTCTTGGTCATACCTGCAGATCAAAAATATTCTCTTTTTTTTTGCTCGAGTTGTGTCATTTGAGGTTTGCTTTTGCTGGGGACAAAAGCCTGCCAGGGGGAAGCACAGGGCAAGCAGAGACAGAGGCTCTCCGCAAATTAGTGCAAATTAGTAACATCAGCAACAACAGTTCAGGTTTTGTTTTGATTTTTTTTTTTAATCCAGACACTGCTGGGCAAACTATAATTGGAGCTGGGGGAAGGGGAATTCCCTCTATTTTAATCTCACTCCACTTATGATATACCTTTATTCCAAAAGCACAACATTTTGCAGGCACGCACGCTGCGGTCGGGAAGGTAAATCAGGACCGAAATCTAATACTAGGTTATTGGAATAAACACCTTCTTTAAAACCAGATCATAAAGATGGATTGTCTTTGCTGTCATTTCCAAAAATAAAACTTTATACAAATGACCCCAGGCGGTGAAGCTGAAACGTCTACCTCCTCAATCCTGGACCTGCCTCTGCCTTGAGCAGAAAATTTAATAAAATGATTGCAACTCTCCCAAACTTGCACTTGTTAAACACAACTGCAGGCTATGGAGGTTCGCCCCATTCCGACACAGCGGAGAAAAGATCTAGACTAAAGGTTTTTTTGGTCTTTAACCAAAATGATGAGATGAGACCTAAGGAATCTCTACCTCTCAATCCCCAGGAAAAGCCCTGGGCAGCACATTTAAATTGCATGCAGGACCTTTGTGCATCCAAATTTGAGAAGCAGGGCTTTTTTGAAAGACTCGTTAGGCAGTTTATTCATAACCAAAACTGCATTTACAGAAATGTTTTAGCAATTGGAAAGTCCTGGGTGTCAAAGGCATGTGTTTAAACCTTCAATTTCGTTTTTCCTTCTTTAGGCATATACGGATGCAATCAAACCCCTCCTTTCTCATCCAAGAGGAAAATGGGTAAGAAGGAATGGGAGGGAATAAAGCCAGGCTCTTGGGGGATTATATCACCCTCCTCCCCTGCTATTCTGGAGGAAAAAAAAATAAAATAAAATGCAGCAGAAAAGGTACTGTGCCCATGGAAAACGCAGAAGGGATTTCTACCCTGTTTGGTCAAAATTTCCTCCCGGGCTCTCCAGCCCACAGCGCCAACGTGACACATCTCTGCTCTGTACTGGCTTCAACATCGGCAGCAGGACTAGTCACATACATGCTTACGAATTCATATCTGTTTCTTTAAACGGGTTGGTTTGGTGAATCTTATTTTCCCGGAAGTCATTTCCAATTCCAGCTGGCTTTCCACTCAAAATGAGATGGTTTCAAGAAGTGGCCGAAATTCCCGGACGAGCAAAGACACCTACGCTAACCACTCACCAGGACAAACCACCCAGCCCCAACACTCGTCCCGTACCCTTCTTCTATTTCCCAGCTAACAGTGATGAGAAATGACAGCCAGTTAAGCCGAAAGCCTGAGCATCCTTCCCTGCGTGCTACGGCAATCCCGCGGCCTGGGTTGACCCGCTGTCCTGAAAATGAGAGCTGGCAGGGAGAGGGGAGGGAGCCCGAATGCGATGAGAAAATCCAGCCAAGCCAAGGATGCGGCAGCAGCATCATAGCGGGGAGTTAAACAAAAGCAATTGGAAAAGATAATTTACTTGGTCTTATTTATTTATTTGCTGCAGGTTTCTCTGGATAGCCTGGAAAAAGCTGTCACACGCCGACACGAACGCAGTTTTTCTACGGCACTGAGCGTTTCCCCAGGATCTGCTTTTTCCTCTTTCTCATTCTAAACTAACCTGTGATTTGCTTACCTTTTTTTTTTAAAGTACAGACAACCCATACCAGCACTATGCCCAGATGCCAGTAATTCCCCAAAGGAAAACGTGGGTCTTTAAAACGCAGTATTTGCCAATCCGGCATTTTACGGCTGGAAAATAACTTCTTACAAACGTAGCGTGGATTGATATCGCTTCAAAACAGGAGGTATCAGCAAATAGGAGGCCTCATAGCCAGAATCAATACGGTATGTCAAAAAGCTGCTATCAAAACGTATTGTCTCTTCTGCACATAAAACACAGAACTAATACCTCTAATACTAGAAGTAGGTTTGAGAATATATTAATATTTTGACAGTTTTTCAGCTCCTTGAATAATGACCAAATTATTTAGGCAGAAGTCACCTAAAGGATAACATAGAGATGTGCAGGTAAACTAGGCTGAAAAGTGGTTTGTTTTCTGTAAGGGCTCAAAAGGGGCCAAGATGACCATTTAGCAACCTCCGACGCAATGCCGTGGTGCCGCCCTCCGTTTTGTGAGAGCGGGCAAGCGCCAACAGCAAAACGCTTGGGTGCAATAACCACTCGCTGTAGCACATCTGCTCTATTGACCTCCAGCCTTACACCGGTGCAATAACCACTCGCTGTAGCACATCTGCTCTATTGACCTCCAGCCTTACACCNTGCTCCTTTGTGAACTAGACCATCAACCGTGGGTCACAAGGAAAGGGGATGCTTGTTGTGCCAACTCCAAACCACTACTGTAAGACTCACGATATTGAGATTGTAAAAAGTTTGATGCCAGGAGCAACATTTTTGATGGGGAACAATTAGTTATAACAAGTATTTTGCTTTACTAAAGGCAGCCTTCATCCAAGATGCACCATGCAATTTGTCTAATACCATTAATTTTCACGCAGTGTTTAGAAACAGCAGGTTTTGCCAGGTTTTGAGAATCAGGAAAGAACTAAACGAGAAATATTGTTAGGAGCTAGATGTAATGGATTAAAAGAACATACCTTCTCCAGGTATTTTATAGATTTGTTGAGCTTTAACTGCTGATGACAACGGTACTTCTCAATCCCAATTAAATCTTAACATAGCCTACTGCATAAATATAATTCGGTACTGGTAGCAGAACACTTTATGCCAACACATAGCCGTGATGCGTTGTACAGGCCAAGAATGTACCACCTTCATTTATGGTAAAATTAGAGCAATTAATACATTTTGTTCAGTTGCATGTGTGCAGAAGATATAAAAATGTAGTCATTTTGTAAAAATGCCGAAGCCTAAAAGGAAGTCTTCAAAGCAGTGAGATACTGCATTGTAAAGAATAGAATAGTGCCAAGAAGTCCTATGTATTCTGGTGTCAAAAAATGCAGAAAACAACGTGTCCTCACTTGGCAGCACAATCCTGTTGAATAACAATTACTTTTTAATCCAAGATTATGGAATAATCAGAAATACAAATGAACATGGCAGTCCTGCTGATACAGATAGGTAAGAGATTTATTGCTGGAACCGGGTAACTCGTACCAGCGAAGGGAGAATACCTTGCCAACGGCGCCGGCTGACGACCAGCCCCCAACACTTCCAGCATCTTTGCAACATCACTTTCTCCTTCCCCGAAATCCACCTGAATCCTTACTAAAAGTTTAGTCTTAACTAGAAAAGTTTCCAGGATGTGGATCTCGGCACGCTGCCTGATTTGTGGTACAGGGTTTTCATTCATGGATGGTTCTGAAATAAGGTTTTACCCATAGTTTTTTCTTCCCCCCCCCCCCCCAAATATATTTCTTCTAATACATTTTTATGTCTTCTTTTGTACCTAAGCATCAGCATACTCCGCAAAACCGCCAATGTGCCTGTCTGTATGCGAGAACAAAAAAAAGGCTGTTTGACTTCATGAACCGATGGATATTTGAAAAGTAGCACAACTGCATCTAGCTGTTAGAAATGTAAATTCTATTTTTGGTCTCCTCTTTGAAAGAATCCCAGCCATGCAGGCACGCAGCCCGCCTCCATCCCTCCCAAACACCCAGTGACCTTTTGGCCAATTTTGTTCAGATATAATAGGGGTATAATTAAACTATGCTCAAAAGCAATTAATCACACAAGCCTTCAGCCAACAGGTGACTGGGTTTGAAGAGATCTCATGATATTGTGAACGCCAGAAAATAGCTCAAACATTATTAGAGACTCTGTGAAAGCCCATAAATGCCCCAAATAGGAGAAAAACTTTGGTCTGAATATATTTTTCCTAGCCATATGTTTTCCTAGTACAATCAGCATGGCTTCAGGCTTGCAAAAATATCATATTGATTTTTGTGATGCTCTAAAGAAACACCACTCTGTTAGGTGGCAGCAGGGACAAAAGCCACGTGGACTTGGCTTCCCTAAGTGAGAAAGAAGAACACCCGCGTCAGGGAAAAGTTACAGGACAGGTATTAATCCTGACGGTCAGGCGAGCGCTCTCATCCTAAATAGGAAGCAAACGAGATTTGGTTTTCTACCCGGTTTCCCTAGCAACTGTGTTGCCTCTTCCGAGCAATAAACCGGGGACTGTGCAATATTACTTAACGAACAAACCTCTGGCGTTCATACAGGAGCTACCTGCCAGCACGAAGCCGCTGCCAAAACAGACCCTGAGACTGCAGAGAGGTCTGTATTATCCTCCACTGGACGGGGACCTGGGCTTTACGTGGGTGACATCCCTTGGAGAAAGCTGTTTTGTCACTGCCCGCGGTTGCCTGCGCTTCCTTGGATGCTGAAGGGGAGGGCAGGAGGTACCCGCGCCGGCACAGACCGGGAAGCAGCATTGAACAGGCAGCTACAAACTTAATTATAATTACGCATGCTTCAGATGGCTTACTCTGCTTCGGGAGCATGTTAACAGGTATTTACCGCAGAGTGAATTACCCCCTCCTAAGAGAGAAGATTTAGAGATGACCACCCTAACGTCTTGCATGTGCATCTCTCTTGCTTTTCCACCCATTCCCAGCCAACTCCATCCGACTCACGGTGAACACGCCGATGCAAGGCTAAGATGGGTGATTTTTGCCCCAGCAGAGGATCCCCTCTTCTGCAAAGCATCTCTCCAAGAGCCTCCAAGTGCAAGGGCCACCCCGTTACTTCTGTTGCAGCCATTTACGTTCAGCTGACGAGAACCGCTACGGACACGTTTCCTTCTTTATAAAACTGCAAACAAAGCCAACTGTTACTCACCTCAAAAAGCGTTAGCCAATCTGCTTTTACAGGTTACAAGTGCTGGCAGCGTTCGCCGGCCTTTAGTTTTAAAGGTTTGAGAAAAACCAGGAGAGCAGTACTGCCCTTCTGATGACATACTGCTAAGGCACCCCTTCCACCAAGGCTACTCCACACAAGTTTCAACCCCAAAATTTCAAGAACTCCTTGACGTGGTGGGACCTTTGTCAAAATTTAAGGCTATTTTGCAATACCCAAAGCATTTGTTCTCATATGTTTAAAAGGCTCAAAGGCAAATACATGTTGATTTTACTATTTGGGCATTTAATTTTCTCTTTACTTCTGCAAAGTAAAAATTTCACTGTAAACGAAAGAGGAGGCCATTCACATTAAAAGCACTTAATGTGCATTTTAAAGCAACGGAGAACACTTGCATTTAGATCATGGAATGCTGTTGCAGGATGGAAGCCCTTCCTGAGGCTTAACTCGAAAGCTACATCAGTAAAGAGGTTTTACTGGGGTTCAGTTGCTGTTTACTACATTCAGTTTTGGTCTGGGCCACCTCCTGGAAGACTCGTGTATTCTCAGCTCCAGTAAAAGCAGAGGATTTTCAAACACTTCATACATTAGAAAAGATTAGGAAGTATTACTGGATGGGAAAGGGAAAACAAGGACCGTAGTGTGCCAGAGTGGGGAAACGTGGCTACAGGTACTTATCACAGATTAGATGATGGCCAAGTCCACGCTGCTCTGGATGCTGTTCGAGAGTGCCTGAAGACACAGCACTTTACACTGAATCAACTCATCATGGTTTGCTGAAATGCTTCTAAACACTACGAGAAACCAGCTCGCTGTCGTTTGCTATGAAATTAAAGACTACCTGTGGGTGAAAGATACAGCACACAGAGGGGTTTAAAACCAGCTCCATCATCCTACTTATAGATCGCTCCATCACCTTACTTACATCTGAAGATCGAGTGTATAGGATTCGCATTTTGTACAAAATTGCTTTCAGCAGATCCTAGTAAACTCAGTAAGCAGAATTAACTCAGCCGGCTTAACAGCACAGCAATGAAAAGCATCCCTGGGTGCTCAGTATGTCTTGGGTGAACTGGGTGGCAGCAAGTCCCTGAGCTTACCCACCACCACGTTATCTGGCTACCTGAAGGAAATCCAGGACAAAAGCTGGCACACGTAGGATACCCTTGCAAACATACTGCCAATCTCCTGATAGTAGCTTTACCTGACACACAGGATGAACAACTTTTGACTTGATGGAGAAGGAAATGGTGAAATAATCTGATGTGATTCCGTAACAAAATGCAATTCCCTCCAGCCTTACCTCTCTGCCATTAACTGCTAGACTCATCATTGAAGGAGGAGGATGTAGACCTTCCTCCTCTAAAATATTTTCTATAGCTATTTGGTGCTGCCTAATATCTTGTAGATACTAAAATAATTGTTTGAATTAAAAAACAAAAAAAAAACCAAAAAAACAACAAACCAAACCAAACCAAACTCTCTGTGCTCGTTTCATCACTGGTGCCATCCAGTTTGCAGGGAAGCAGGGAGAATGACACAGGCTTTTGAATTTATCAAGGACATGACTTCATTCTTAAAAAACAAAATAAACCACAAAAAAACCCGCTATGTTTTTGTTCAAATAAAGATATATACTGAATATAGTCTATGCTATACTTAATACTGATTTACTAAGACACTTTGAAAACAGACACTGTCCTTGTCCAAAGGCAAATATCCCTCCTTTACTGGACTTTCTTGTCCTTCACATGCTCTCCTCTTATCCTCTTAACAAATCTTTTTTTTTTTTTT